>JAFIDM010019044.1:3605-16522 GCA_023159025.1 Thereuonema tuberculata
TATTTCATGTTAAATTAGAAATAAATTACCTGGGATATAAAAAGGACTTCCACTCCACCAATTTTTAACATCAATGATTAAATAACAGAAAGCGAGAAGAAAAAACGCCAGAGAAGATGTAGCCAAAGTAAAAGAAAGCGACCTAAAACCAAACAGAAAAACAAAAGTAAGTTTTCTTTGTTTTTTCTTTAATTTAAGTCAGTTTCCGAATCTGATTTCCGATATAAAATTGAAAAGTAAAAAAATCAATGTGAAATACTTTTGCTATTTTTCTAAACCACTTCTTACCATAGATTCTTATTCAATGGATTAAAACCTGTATCTCTTGCGCCTGAAGTCAGGATAAGAGCAAATACTCCCTAATAAAAAAAATAAAAAAAATATACAGAGTAAATAATGATTGGAAAATAAAAGTTTAATCTTGAAAAGTAGTTAAAAAACGCTTTTTTTTTTTTTTTTTTTGAAGAGAAATATTATATCTCTTAGTCTTTCTATGTGTAATAAAATAAAAAAAAAATCGGTCGTTTTACCCTTATACAAAGATATACAAATACAAATAGTGATCTTATATATTTATGAGAATATATATGAATCTCCTTAGCTAACTAAAGGTATTGGGATATACATTCTTAATTAAATAAGTTAAATTATTCCATAATCAACTGATTTAAAACTAAAAACCAAATTTTGGTTATCAAAGGAAAACTTTTATTGAAAAATGACTATCATTATACAGGAATGTTTCATTAAAAGTTCAGCTTTATTTTGTAGTTTTAATTGATTAAGATAGTTATGTAAATTAATCAAGTAGAATATAGAACATAAGGGAATTAAGGAAATTTTTCTTTCTTATATCTTTTCGATAATATTAAAAATATTTTTACTTCTGTGATTTTAAGTAATTTACACTGAGTTGAAGAGGGTTTTCCGCAAAGGCACCCGAAAGGCTCCTGGCATTTTTAAGTATCTTTTTATAATCTTTTTAAATGTTCTTGACTTGTGTGTTGTCCTTTAGTGTAAATTTTTGATAATAGTTTATTGTTACTAATTCCGACTTTTTTTTTTTTTTTAATCTTATTTTTATCTGTCGAATTCATGTTTTATTTTACTAATATTTATCAATTGTTAATAATTGAAAGCCCTCTAATTGAGAATTAATTGTTACCGTTCCAATTCCCCAACTGATCCATCTCTTCACTCTGTCTTTCCAGTCTGTAAATGTAATCGGTGTCATTCCAGCCTAATTTAAAACAAAAACAAAATTAAATTCTTAAATTAGATTTAAAGATTTTTTTTTTAATTTAAGCTTGTGTGTCGCTTTTTATTTATACTTCAAAATAAAATTATTTTAAAAATTATACAAAAAAAAAACCAATAAAGCCAAAACTTACATTAAATTTAAAATAAAAAAAAAATTAACTGTACCAAAAACCAACTACGAACAAGGTTGGAATTTGAAATGAATTCCATTAATTTTTTTTAACTCTTTACCTAAACTCCTAAATAAACTTGAAGAAGTGACTTAAGAATTCCCACAATTCCTTCCGGATCAAAAGGTTGAGGACTTCCATATACTTCCTATTGAAAATAGAAAACTTTAAAAAACGAAAACAAAATATATAACGATTTTTAAAATAAAACGGATTATTATAAGCATTTTTTTCTCTTTAAACAAAGGTTTGGAAATAATTAATATTGTTAATTTGCTCATCAGTTCTTAAGGTTTGAGCTACTTCTCGCATTGCTGTAAATATATAATATTCATATAATAAAAAAATACATATACACCGTCCGGCCACTTTATTAGGTATAACCCTGTTCCCCGCACAAATTCTGTCTCTCACAACAACAACTCTTTCAAGCCGGTGGGGGCAGTGTCATGATGTGGGGAATGTTTTCCTGGCACACTTTGGGTCCGTTGATATCTCTGGAGGCACCTCAGAATGCTAGAGCGTACCTAAACATCGTAGCTGACTAACTGCAACCGCGCCGGTGCACAAAGCCCACATCACTATGGGATGGTTTGAGGAACATGACGATGACTTTTCCTTGCTGCTGTGGCCCGCTCAGTTCCCGGATCTCAGCCCGATTGAACATTTGTGGGATGAGCTGAACGGGCTGTTCGCTCCAGGTCTACACCTCCATCAAATCTTCAGGAATTGCGTGACACAAATGTCTGCATGGAACACAGTATCTCAACAACATTTTCAGCATCTTGTGGAATCCATGCCTTGACGAATTCAGGCGGTTTTGAAGGCTACAGTAGGCCCAACACGCTACTAGGTAGGTGTATCTAATAAAGTGGCCGGACAGTGTATATCTACAAGATACTGTGTATAGATATGTATTTTTTTTTATTTTTTAGATTTTAATTTCTCAATATTTCTTTTCTAAATTTAAAAGCAAGCTCATGGCAAAAAATTTTATTTAATAAATTTAAGTCAGTAAAAAAATTAAATAAAATTTTACAAAAAAAGTAATTATTAAAGAAATGTTGAATAGTATTGGACATCTTTCATTAATATTGAAGTGATTCGTTTATGTTCCTAATATCCTTCGTTGAAGTAATATTTTTTCTCCGTGGGTACAGAATGAAACCATCTATTGTTCACATTTCGCTTGGAATCCTTCTCTGAGTAAAAGAAAAATTCCTTGAAAACTTTACTATTTGCATTTCTTACCATTCTGAAGATATTACGAAACTAATAAGCAACGAAATAACTTTTTAGAAAGATTTCAGACAGAATGTTTAGTAATTTTGAACTGTTATTAACCATAAGGACTAACTTTAATAGTTGGACGTTGATACTTATTTATTTATTTATTTATTTATTTCTAAATTCAAAATTACAGTCCTGCTAGGTTTTATAGAAACCTGTATTGCAGGTGCTGAGGTAATAAATACAATAATTCATAAAATATAACATTAGTAAATTTGTAACATTAGTAAGTCGGAGAACATTTTATAAAAATTAATATAATAAAGTTATACAAAAGAAAATTAAAATACTTACAATAATTATAATAATAAAATTTAAGGTTGCAAAATAATTTTTTTACTTATTATTCTAATTTTAATTTCTTTCTTTAAATGTTTATAATGTTTAATATGAAAAATCTCTAAATCTAATTGTGAAAAAACTGTAAATAACAATCTATCAACATCTCTTTTGCCAAAGTTATTTTTTGGAGTATTAAAACTAATTAGAGAATTCCAAATATTTCTAGTATAGAGTATATTTACATTATTTTTTAATTTGTTTGACATAGTATAAAAATTTTTCGCAATAATAATATACATAAGTTTTTCAACAGGAAACATAATGTTATAAACAATCCTAATATTTGCTTTTTGTTCATTAGTATTAAATTTATAACCAGTAAAAATATAATTTAGCAATTTTTCAATTAATCTATTTATATTCTCTAATTGTGTTTTATTTAAATGTATCCAACATTCAATTCCATAACAAAAAAAAGATTGAACAAAAGCTTTATAAATCATAATTTTTTGCTTTACTGGAAAAATACATTCAATATGGTTAAACATAAATAGAAAAGAATTTAATTTTTTAACTATTTCAAGATAATGACTGTTTCAACTTAAGTATTCATCTATATACACACCCAAGTATTTTTGTACTTTCACTTTTTCAATTTTTTTACAATTACAAAAATAATCAGAATTATAAATTCCTTTACATTGAAAATCATGCAAATGACTTCTACATTTACAGTTAATGGTTTATTTTTAGTTTTGACAATTATTAATTTTGTTTTACTAAGATTTATTGTCATTTTATTAGTAATTGACCAAGAAATAATAGAGTTTAGGTCATTTTGTATTTGGCATAGTGCATTTACTAAATTCTCATTATCATTAAGCAATAAAACATCATCTGCATAAGAATAGACTTTTGAATGTGATATCTTGTCAAACATTGAATTAGTATATAAAATAAAAAGAAGAGGTCCTAAATTTGATCCCTGCGAAACTCCTCTTTTTAAATTAAAACATTGACTATAAGTATTTTCAATCTTAATTCTAAATTTTCTATTTTGTAAATAGTTTTCTATTAATTTAAAAAATTTTTCCTCTAATACCAATGTTATCAAGTTTATGTATTAATAATTTGTGATTAATACTATCAAAAGCTTTAGAGAAATCTATAAAAATTAGTAAACCTATAATATACTCCGGTCAATGTATCCAGTGCTGCCTCCGGTGCAATTCCAGTATTTTCCAAACATATGACGACCTCCTGCACCCAAATAACCTCAGACAGAATGTTTAGTGATTTTGAACTGTTATTAACCAAAAGGACTAACTTTGATGGTTGGACGTTGATACAAATGCTTGAATCCTAATATACTCCGGTCAATGTATCCAGTGCTGCCTCCGGTGCAATTCCAGTATTTTCCAAACATATGACGACCTCCTGGACCCAAATAACCTCTGAAAATACAAAGAAACACAGAATCATTTTCTTTCCTTTTTCTTATAATTTCCATTTGCTTTCATGTCTTCTAAATCAAAAGAAGAAAAGAAACTTGTCTATAGTTTTTTTTCTTAAAAATTCAGTTTAAATCTTAATAGCTTCTAAAATAAAATAAAAAATAAAAACAGTTTATTATACTTTTAGTGGGAACAATTATAACGAAATGAAAACTTTGTATTAAATCATCATTGCTAATCAATGAAAGCGACACAAATAAGATTATGTTATTGATTAGTCAGAACAATAATGAAACATACATATCCCAAAAACATAAAGTTTCATCAAAATTAAAATATCAAAAGTTAACGTGTGTTAGAATTGCATTTAATTGAATAAGAAATCACCAGACACAAAAATTTGTTAAAAATCTTTATAATAAAAATACATTACGGAACCAAGGGAGAATCTTATGCAAAATTAGAGATTGACAAAGAAATCGCATTAGATTCCGAAAGCTCTCCTTTGGTTCCGTATTGTATTTTTAAATTTTTATTATATAAAGATTTTCAACAAATTCTTGTATTTAAACATTACAATAAAATGACGTTTCGAAACTCAATAATAAAAGTTTCTTTATCAAATTACTAAAAAACACAAAGGAAAATCCCCCCTTACTTTAAAAAGATTAATGCACCCTCTCTTTGCGAGAGTCGTCGGTCAAATGAGGGTCAAATTCTTGTATGTTTTGGTGATTTCTTATTCAATTAAAATATCGACAAGGAACGAAATATTTATTTGGATAATTGAAAGAGTTTTTGTTTTCATTGTCTGATTCTCGTTACCTTACTTTCGAAGGAAATAAAGGCTTATAAGACACTCATCCTGTCTATTAATCTCAATACGTGTATCCTTAATAACTTGTGAACCACAAAAATAAAAAAGGCTTTTGTTTCTTTGAATCCGTCGAACAAGTATTATCTCAAAAACAATAGGAAATAAAATATATTAATGGCGAAATGAAATCGTGAAATGGCTCAACATAAAGCTTACATTGAGTACAGTTTTAACAGTGCAATTAATAAACAACATAAACAATAGTCTTCAGTAGCACTTTTGGAAACTTTCGAAACAGTTCCGATATTGTAATCTGAAAGAGAACTATTAATAACTCTTAATTTTTTTTTTTTTGCTTTTAGAAACATAGAAGGTATCTGCTTATTTTTTAAAAATAAAATGTATAAATGAAAATAAATATTTATAAAAATACGAGAGATCAACTATGTTTTACATATCTTGACCCAGAGAAACAAGTTTTCTTAAATTTGGTTTATTGTTTAATCTTTTATGATTAAACTCCCAACATCTCAAAAAATGCATTTTTATATCTTAATTTATGCTTTCAGGAAAAGTAAACATTTTGCCTTTGATCTATACTTAGTATTATAAAGCTGAAGAGTTTATATGTTTCAACGCGCAAATCCCAGGAATTACCAGTCCGATTTCAAAAATTCTTTTTGCGTTAGATAGTCCGTTTATTGTGGAAGATTATAGGCTAAATAACATCAAAAGGAGCGGAACAGTAAACACTACGTCACTCAAAGGGTGATGCGGTGGCTTGACTGCACGACGAGAACCGAACATTACCGATAAGGGCCGAATTTAACCATACGATTTAACGCGGGTGACACCGCGGGGCACAGCTCGTTTCAGATAGAAGGTTGGCTCCGCTGCCGAAACGATTTCTATTGGCTAGCTCAATGACGTCATCTGGATTGCAGGCCAGATTGCAGTGCACAGCAATTTAGTGGCCGAACGAAAGAACAACTCAAATTAAAAGTTTTGAATTTTTCTCCCGATTAAAAAGTTTTGAAGAATTTAAATTTTTACCGATTGAAATATTATTTTTTATCCATTATTTACTATAATTTAGAAAACAACTTGAAAAAGTAATAAGAAAAATAAGTTAAGCAATAAGATTAAATGAATTTTAATTTTTTTTTATATCTCTAATAGTAACATAAATTTACTTTCTTAAAGAAATATCTTTGTAAATACTTTCTTCATGTATTTAAAACAGAAATATTTCATTGACAAAATATCGTATCTAATTAAGAAAAAGTTTCCACTGTAAGGAAATTCAAAGTTTTTCTAGACAACGGTAATCCTTTAAAAAATGTAAATTTGCTAAACTCTCTTTCAGTGAAAATGCAGGGATTCCATGTTCAAAAAAAATCAATTAAATGAAACTGTTTAAAATAACCGAATTTCTGAGCTTTACACTTTGTTTAAATTTTTTTTAAGATTGACATAAATTAAAAGTTAAGCAATCCCATAAACAGGTCATGTAGGCCCAAGGGAGCGCGGGAGGTAAGGCTCCCAGCGTTTCGAGACCAACGGGACTAGATTGAGGGCGGATGTTCAGTCCGACGTCCGCCCACCTTAACTTTCCGGGAAAGAAACCCGGTACCCATTCCACAGAGGGCTAGGTAGACATAAATTAAACTGTGTATAAAATAATAGAGAAGAGCTAATAAAATAAAATCTTTATTTTAAAGTTCACAAAACGAAAATAATTTTTACTATTTAACAAATTATTAAATATTACAAAATGAGATTTTTTTTTAAATGGTGAAAGGACTTTCCACAAACTTAAAATTATGTTAAAAATTATGTTAACCGTATCCGATTCCCAACCAAATATCCAAAATAAGCTCAGTGATTTTTGTTTTTGTTGTTGTTGTTGTGAAGTTATTGTGCGGTTTTGTATTATTTTCTTTAAAGTTTTAACTTGGTCCGCACGGGGCCGTTCCATGCCAAATCATACAGCTAAAACTTGATTTTAAACCCAAGGTACTCAGATTGTAATGAAAATTTGTATACATTATGTGACTACAAAAATAAGAAAAAATGCAAAGTTTCACTCAATTATTACAAGTAGTTTCTGAATTACAACCGTTTGAAGTTTAAGATGGTTTTAATTTCCGAGGACGGTTCGGGTCAGAAACAAGCTTGTATGTATTTACGTTTTTTGTTACCAAATTTATATTTATAAAGATAGAGGCTTCAAACTTTACTCATTTGTTATAGATTATATACAGAATCAGATGACACTATGAACATTAAAACTTTAACTTTCCATCATAGCTAAAAAAAATTCTGAAATATAAGAAAAAAGTATTTTACGGAATTGTGTACCTCATTTAGAAAAAAACATGTAGCAAAAATCTCTCTCCAGGGATTCCTACACAACATTATATATCACTGAAAAGAGGATAAAATTGTCTTTCAAAAGGTGAAACAAAATTGAGATATAAGAGTTTTATTACAGTATAAAATTAATAAATTATTTTAAACGCGATAAAATTTTATGCTCCACGAAGTTTATTAAAAAATGAGTTAGATCAAAGGTTGAACGACATTGGTCTAGTAAATAAGTTCAATAGGTATTTTGATGATGATGACGAAATCAAATTTTCACAGTGGATAAGTGATGGCCGAATAAAGCTACAGACAATGCTACTTCCTCACCAAGAATTCATTGAATATACTAATCGGAAAATTGAATCTCTTATCCCTCATTCTTCTATAACAAAAGCTCAAAACTCTTACAACAAGCACAGGGAGGATAAGTCTGAAGAAGTTTTAGTGCTTATGGACTTTGCAGAAAATTACAACTTTGTTCGTTTTGCAGAACAAAGTGCAGAACTGCAGAGCGAAGTGTAGTCTTATCACTGGAGCCACTTAAGCTGTTCAGTACATCCAGTAGTGATTTATTCAAAAAATGAAGATAATACAACAAAAGAAACATCAGTGTTTCATTTCAGATGATTTAAAACATGATGTAGCATTTGTTTATTCAGTACAAGAAAAAACTATGGAGTTTAAGTTGAACTTTCCACAAGTAGAAAAGGTTCAATACTTTACTGATGGTTGCACAGTATAAAAATTTTAAAACTATGATGAACTTGTGTTGCCGTGAAAGAGACTTTCAACTAAAAAGCAGTTGGTCATTTCACGCAACTAGTCATCGCTAAACTGTGTGTGACGGCATTGGGGGCACAGTTAAAAGGACCGTAACGAAGAAAAACCTTCAAAGCATTAATGCAGAACATATGCACAATTTTTGTAAAAACCTATTTTCAAAAATTAGTTTCTTCTTTTCAGTGAACAAGATATTGAGATCAATAGGTAAGCTCTTGAAAGTCGCTATGAATCTGGCCAAACCATTACAGGAACAAGAAGCTTTCACTTGTTTATACCTGCTACAAATGAAGAAATCACAGCAAAAAGAGTTAGTTCAGACATTGGTATTTGTTTGAGGCAAAACATTTTTAAAAATATACGACCAACTGTAGAACCAAATCTCCAGTCGTTTGTGGCCTGTGTGTATGAGAGCCACTGGTGGATTGGAATCGTCCAACATTTTAATGAGGAATATGGTAACTATAATGTTATTTATGTATCCGAGCTCAGCTCAAAATTTCTTCTGGCCTCAAAAAGAAGACCAGTGTCCTGTTCCACCACCTCATCTACTGTGCATCATAAACCCTCCAGAAATAGCCTCCAATTGGGCAGGTTATATAGGATTGATTCCAACTCGAGGAAGGTAATAATCAAGAATCGGAACAACTTCAAAACTTCATTTGAGAAAGACTTTCAATAACTTACATTACTGAGAGACAAATTTGCAGGGTAAAAAATGGAAACTTTGTTAATTTATTTTTTTCTTACCCTACAGGTCAAGTCCTATGGTTACCTTATACGTTACAATATGTACTCGCTAATCTAGACCCAACTGCAGACAGACTTTCAGAAAAACTTTAAAGCCATAAAACCATATTTTAATCCAAACATTGGTGGGTGTAACAGCGTAAATATTATTTGTTAATTTACATTGCTGTAAAATTCTTAAAACTCAAAACCCCAACAATCTTATTCCACCATTTGAAAGATAATTTTATACTCTTTTCAGTGATATATGGTTGAGTTAGGATATCTGGAGAGATATTTTAGCTATACGTTCTTTTCTTTATGCATGTTACAGTTTCGAAAAAATATACTTCTTTATTTTTAGTACATGTTTTGACTACGATGAAAGGTTTTAATTTCAATGTTGATAGTGTTATCATATTCTGTATGAAATTAAGAACAAATGAATGAAGTTTCAAACCTCTAGCTTTATAAACTTTGATTTTATCCAGGAAAACGCAAATACATACAAGCTCGTTGATGCCCAAGTTGTCCTCGGAAGTTCAAATCAACTAAAACTTTAAAAGGCTATACCTCTGAAACTAATCGTTAGAAATGGATAAAATTTTGTCTTTTTTCTTAACTTAGTGTATACATTGAACATATAAATTTTCAAAGAAATCTGTGGCAAGTGGGTGTCATCACTGGATGACTTGGTATGCAATGGCCCCACGTTAATTTTGATTTTATATTAAAAATATTTACAACAATTTAATGAAAGGTGCCAGTCTCCGCTGGCCTCAATGAATTTTCTATAGACATCTATGAAATAAAAAACGCCTAAAAAATGCTTAAATATATTAAAAGGTGGACCTAGTGTTTTAAAAGTGCAGTAGTGACATCTCCAAACAGCTGTTTCACTAGGTCCACCTTTTAATGTGTTTAAGCATTTTTTTAGGCGATTTTTATTGAACACTAGGTCCACCTTTTAATGTGTTTAGTCGTTTTTTACTTAACTGATGCCTACAGAAAATTCATTGAGGCCAGCAGAGACTGGCACATGAATTTCTATTCTTTTATTTGTATTCTGTATTTCTTGTGTTTTAGTTTAGATTTGGAGGATCCATTCTTTTCCCGCCTTTCCTTATACTAAACTCCGTAATTGGACCTTTGGGTTTTATAATGACTACTCTCCACTGATGATCGGCAACTAATCGTGAAACAGATGTTTGGAGATGTCACTACTGCACTTTTAAAACACTAGGGCCACCTTTTAATGTTGAATTGGTTAAATATTTTTAATATAATTTTAATGTTTGTAGTGGAAATTCCTTTCACCATTTAAGTCAAAAATTTATTACAAAACACGTAAAGAATTACTTTTTTATTTTTTTGCTAGCATTTCATTTCTTTAATTTCCATTTGTTTTTATTGAAAACGAAGTCAATATAGTTCAAAACTAATTTTATTTTGTAATATTTGATGAAAATAACAGTGAAATTTATAATTTCTGTCACAGTATTATCTTTGAAATGTTCCTTTTTTTGATTTATTTATTTATTTATTTTAGTGTCAGAGCGCTTAAAAATGTAATATTTAAAATATTATTTCGGTAATTTTCAAAACATGAAGCATTCTATTTATTCTAAAAGTTGCAATGCATGTGACGTCATGCTCAAATAGAAGATATCGCGTTGCTTACTACGCAGCGATTTGGACTCCCCCTGCTAATAGATCACTGAATTACTTTGTAATTTTATGTTTCTTGCTTTTTTTTTTGGATTATGTCAAGTAAAAAATTGTAAAAAAACTGTGGAGCCATGTTGTTAACGCAATATTTTTCTTCAGAAAGTATATTTGTTTTCATGCCAAAAGAAATGTGACCTTCCATTTATTTAATTTACAATAAAAAATTCACTTTAATTTAAAATCTAATTCGAGTGTTATTAGCTCTTTTCACATAGTTATTGCAATTTCTTCTTTGGAATTTTAAAGGCTGTTAACACATTTTTCGATCGAGAAAGCCTCATTTAATTGTAATTTAATGCTAGTTGTCTTTTTTTTTTTTCCCCCAATCGTTTAGCATTCTTTAAGTCATATGTATGCATGGGTTATCCAATAGATGCAATATCTAAACTGATTTGACGTCATGGTGATGTTCAAACACTGTTTTGTGCTATTATGAGTGTTTTTTAATAATTGTTGGAGCATATTAATATCATTGTTTTGGCAACTGCAGCTTAATTGATAGATTTCGATTAATTTCGGGATGTGGTCGTTAAAGGTTGGACACGTTTTGTTGTATGGTGTTTCTTCTTATTTAATATAGAGATTTAATAGAGTAATGTTTTTGTTTTCCATATATAAATGAAAGATTCAGAAATTTTTTCTTTTTCCTTCTAATAATCAAGCAGAATACTTCAAACGATTAGATTATCGTTTTTATTGGATATTTTATTTAATGATATCTTTTTTTTTTTTTTCACCATAAGAGAATTGGCAGCTCTGCCCCACCACTATGTAGCAGTAAGATATATGGTATTCGTAAGAAAAGATCTCCATAAATAGAACATTTTTTATTATGACGACTTGTCTCAATTATTAGTCCGTTCGGAGTTTTATAATTCTAGATATGACTTAAGTTATTTAGTGTATGTGGATTGCAGGGAAGCCGAGCACCGCGACCGTTGATAGGACTTATCTCGTTGACATCTTAATTCCCGGATGTATTTATTAATTATCATTTAATAATTGTTCTCAACTACAGTAAATATTTTTTCATTTATTACATGTAAATAATTATTATTTACTTGAAATAAATGACAATATTATTACGTTAATATTAAGTCTTAGGTTATCAATGAACAACCTAAGCCAAAGTACAAGAGAATAAGACCCTAAAAACTTCATCCTAAAGCTTCAACTTTTTTTAAGATATTCACTCTCTTCCTAAGCTAGGATTCCAACTGTTGACTTCTTAGACCGTTTTCTTTACTTTTTAGAATTTCAATAACACTCTAGGATCAAAACCTTTTGTGATCAGTCGTGTTTTTATCTTAATAGAAAAACATAAGAACATCTGCAGGTTTCAGATTTGATTTATTTATTCCATTGATTCAACTTGTATTGTTCGTGAGCTATAAGAAATGTTCGCGACGTACTGTAAAGAAAAAACAACAACCGAGCTTTTCCAATTTTCCAAAACTACATATCAATAACAACCATTTTTAAAATTTTATAAAAATAACTATAAAAATATTAGGAACATTCTTAAAATGTTTATGTTGATAACTTTATTCGATTTAAAATAAATAGAAGACGAACAACTTTCTGAAATTAAAAATTAAAATTTGAAATTATTTTCTCATGATTTACAGATATTTAGGATTATTTATGTATTTCTGTTAATATTATTTCCACATCCATTGAATTTCACTCAGTTAATAATAAAAGAAATTGATTTTATTCTTTTTTGCTAAATGGTTAAAACATTAATTATGACTTATTACGATAACTTATATTTTATATACAATAATATTTTTTCTGTAATATGCTGTTAAGATGAATCTTTATTAAATAGTCAGTTATTTGCTTTCAGTTATCTTTATATTGAGTTTCATTGATTTAAAAATAAATAATTGTGCTGCATCTAGAAGCTTCCTTGTCATAATTGCAAAACCTCACACTGACCTGCCTCTCAGTATTTTACCAATTTCTTCTGCTTCTATTGATTCATCTCTCAAAGGGTAAAACTACGAAACACCTATTGCCCTAGGATGCTTTAAAATT
>JAFIDM010019045.1:0-16515 GCA_023159025.1 Thereuonema tuberculata
CAATAATTTGTGAAGAAATGAACTGTTTATGAATTTGAGTGAAATTTATTAGTTTGTGATAACAGACTAAAATAATGATTTGACAAAATCGGGAATTTTACTTACAATGTTCAACAATTAGCAGCCACAGTTGATACGAAAACGTTTGATGATAACATTTTGTTAACAAGGTATTTGATGTCTTTGGTCAAAATATAGGCTTGGAATTGACTATTCATGCTGGCAATAAATTTATCCATTAGGTTTCAAGGGATTGATCAGAATTCTTTTAAAACAGCACATCTGAGGTCTTAGAGGTTACGGACAGTTGGATGTTAATATTTACAATCTATCTAACATTAGTGTGTCAATCCTGGACAGCTGATCCTGGAAAATCTGTGTCAGCGAGGACGCAGACCCTTGGAGAGGGACTATGATACAAAGTAGAGAAATCCTCTCGATTGGCCAGTTAATGTCCTATGATTGGCCAAATCCGGGGACCAATCAGCGACGTGTCTTGTCCTCTCACCAAGTGACGGATCGAACAGACAGCATCGCAGCTAGCACTCTCCGAGTGACGGACCGAATAGAGAGCTTCAGAGAGATTCTTGAAATCCGATCCCATTTGTATATAAACCTGTACATAATTGTCAGTAAACTGTGTTTGTTGGCTTTAGACTAAATCACGGCGTTAGTCTCTTGTCATTGCGACTACACATCAGTATTATAGAACTGCATTATGACAGTTGTCGAACATGTTATTCTGCAACAAGCCTTGATTCTGTCTCAATACCAACAAGAGTTGAATCCACTACTAAGAACAATATGGCTACAAGAAAATGTTTTAGAGCAGCACACCCTTGTCAACCAAATATAATCATACCATTAGTTTCATATGCTGATCACATCTGATAACCATGGCTACATGGACATTATAACAGCCATAGGTGCATTTTTGAATGGCATCCAGGTCATTAATCAGTGACATAACACACACAGCTAACATTTCTTCAGTGTATCTTCTATATGCTTCTATGACTAGTGAACTTCCAGTGATCATTGGGCATGTATGGAACCTCTTTGGACACAATTCTAAGCCTCTCCGTGACTATCATGAAATGATGCTGAATTACCCGTAATTATTCAGATACTGCTTGGAGAGGGCTCTATCACAGCATGCTGGGTTAGTTGTGTGATAGTATTCCAAAATACTGATGGTGTTCAAAACAGATAATGACTGCTGCTATTTGATCTTAGGTTGTAGCCTGTAAAACAATTGTATTTCATTTTATTCCCTTATTTTTCTATTTCTGGTGATTTTTTGCATTTTTGGCTCTTTGGGAGTGAGGCACTTTCAATTAATGTTGTTTTATGCTATTGCCAGAATTCTGCAATTTTGAAATATTAATTTTTTTCATGTATATATGCTTCAGATCAGTTGTCAGTGGCTTTTACACCAGCTTTGAGAGACCTCTTTCAGTAGTAGTCATTGTATAAGTGACTGCTCATAAAGAACATTTATTTTAGGTCAATTTTTGCTCAATCATTGTCCTCTTACGAAACTTCACATTTCAATTATGTTTTGTAAATACAGTATGATGTTGGATTGAGATATGACATTTGTTTAATATGTTTTTCATGAGTATCTTCAGTTCTATGTCAGAACAGACACATCAAGGCACAGCTATTCATAAAGAACAAGCACAGAAATCTGTGTCTTTCTATTTATTACATTTTATTTAAGTTTAAGTTCATGCTTGGTGGGTAAATTTAAAAATACATAAAATGACAAGGATAAAGAAACACCACTGTTTGTTAATATTTGTAAATTAGAAGAGCTCATACTGAGTTAATTATTTTTCTATTTTATGACAGGTGAGCCATTATAACATTAACGAAATTAAACATCGATCGTTTAATTATTTTTAAAATAAGTTCCTTTTACTACAAACTGTTTAAAATTATGTTAAAAATGTCTCTTATATGCCTTAGATTTTTCGAACGTCAAAAAGGAAATTATCCCCCTCAGGTAATGTAACCTAATGCTAAGTAAAGGAGAAATTTCCTTCTTAATTTTAATATAAATTTCATCGCAATCCTTTATTTTTAATTTCGCACCATATCTTGATTGTTTTTCTCAAAATTTTTCAATAATTTTCGTTATTTTTAGTTATAACATTTCCCTTAGCAAAACCAGATGGTAATTTAAGAGCAAATCTGAGGTAACACTGGCTACAATATATGTAATTCAGATTTGGACGATAATTTCCCTTAAGTATTATCGTGAAATTTTATGTTCAAGCTGTATTGTATGAGATCCTGTAATATGTCTTTTTTTAATACTGCCAGTCCATCCATAAATTTCAGTAAGTTGATGGTACAAAAACCATTAAGATTAAGCTTGTTCTTGTACCATCAATTTCTCCATATTTAAATGAAATCCCATGTATTTTACATTTTTTAATTCTTGTTGTTGAGATGTTTGCCCCACTGATACAGCTCACCTCTGAACTTTTGAATTAAAAAAGAAATTGTTTTTATTAACGGAATGAATAAACATTTTATATTTAGCTTTGTAGCACTGGTATTTTATGAAAAACGGTACATGTTAAAATTCAGTTTGTATCTGTTCATCATTTCATCATTAACAAATAACTATTGCACCTTAAAAGTCGTCATTTTATTTTATTTTAAAAAAATGTCTTTCATGATTGAACATGTTGAAGGTTCAAAACCAATATTTATATACAAAATAATTCAAAATTTAATTAGGTAATTTTATTTATTTTAGGTCTTCATCGGATTCGTCCATGAAGTTGAGTCTATAAATATGAGAAATTATAAAAACCCATTAAGAGTTGCCTATACTGATTTAGGGAAATATCAATTCTTATTAATTTTCCTTACCTACTACTCCCAGTGAGAGCCATTGTGTGTTAAATGAGGACCTATGCTGTGGTGTTCAACTGTCATGGGCCTCCCAATAAGTGTTTGATCTTTTCTGGTTGTCATATTGCAAAGATTCACCGCAAGTGCCCAGTGGCATGGTTCTCCTAAAGGTGCCTAAGGTTGCCTAGTGGCCCTATTGCTCCTTCAAAGTGCCTGGTGGCTCAGTTCTTTAGTTGAAACTGTCTCATGGTACTGCTCTCCTCATAAGCTTCCCAGTGGCACTGTTCCTCCTTTTTGCTGAAGGCCCCTAGTTCCTTCATAAAAACTATTACACAATAGTGCTCTTCCATCAAAGTTGCCTGATACCATTATTCCTGCCCCAAATGTGCCCGATAGCACAGTTTCTCTTCCAAAGGAATACAGTCGGTAGCTCCAATCTAACGAGTTCCTAATAAGAAGGCTTTGTTGTCTAATATAAGGAGTGGTTCTGTCATTTCCAGTGCTCTATAACATGGTTTTATCATTGTCTGCTGTATGTAATACTAGTGTTGATATCGATAACGTCAATAAAGATGCCCAGTTTGATTTATTTTAATGTTTTAATTAATTTTTGATGATTGTGTGCTAAGAATAGTCATCCTGTTCTCATAAGGTAGATACGAAAAAAATATTCTCCTAATCTTGATCTTTCATATTCAGGAATAGAATACAAGTGTGCTGATGCAGGGAATTCAACAATATAGGATTATCAGGCCAGCAATTTCATTGTTAAATTACATTATTTAAATACATTACATTTATTCCTTACTAAAGATAATCTAGACATCAGTCTGCCACGAGACAGATGTGTTAGAACTTGGATTCGAAGCCCGGCATTGGTATGGATATTTGAAACATTTCCTTTCCTGTGTTTTGTCTGCTTCTTCATCTTTTTCTTCCAATCTGAACTCATTCATTAATGATTTCCTGAGGAAGGTCATGGGAAACCACCTCAGTATCTGTTCTCAGGATATTCTTTGGCTGCTTCTAGGGGTTGTCATAGAACAAGGACTTGTGAAGTTTCACAGATGCACTTTGGTGCATATCGACTAACAATTGAAGATAATAAAGGTAAAGGGTTGCCTGCAGTTTTCAGAATGAGAAATGTGATCTGCTTTCTTTAGTATTTTCTCATTTTCCACATTTTGTAATTTTCAATCTTGAAATACAAGAGGATTTCTTGTTGTTGATAAAAAAATTGACAGAAATTTTGCTAATTCAAAAATACTTCACTCGGACAGTTTTAGTAGATGTAGATGTAGATCAGCAGATTAATATTATCGTTTTGTCTGTCCATCTGTGAACAAGTATCGTTAAAATCTCATTAAATTATCGTTAAGCACAACAATCATAACAATCACTACAATTTTTAACATCACACCAAATTTAAATGCAAAATTAAAAGCAAATTTTCGAGAAGATTACACGTCTTTTCTTTTTCAAGCCTTAAATAACAATAAGTTGAAAAACAATACTCCAAATGACATTAAACTCCTCAAGAAAATATTAACAATATTTGAAACCAATACCATTTACTTACAATCGTTGTTTTCTTTAACATATGATACGGCTTAACAATTTAGTTCCTTGATTGTAACCTTATTATTACATTTTGTGCACATTTTATCTACAAAACTTTCAGCTAATCTTATGAAATATTCCTCTATTTCAATACCATCATTCCTATTCATATTTGTTCTTTTTGTGTTCCTGATACACATACTTTCTATTATCTTTCTTATTTTGGTGTCTCTTTCAATATATAAAATTTTTATCTCGTTGTTAATACAATGATTTCTGTTCACACAGTGTTCTGCCATTTCTGATTTTTCAATGTACTTGTTCCTAATGCTGCAACCATGTTCCGTCATTCGCTCCTTCACTGTCCTTTTACTCTCGCTCAAGTAGGTAGAATAAATCGCAATTCTTGCATTCGCAACAACCACATTTATAATGATTGTTGTTGAGCTGCATTATAAATGTGATTGTCAAAAGGCGCAATTGTTGCGTTTTTTGGAAATAAACACAAGGAAATTAAAGCAATATCAATGATCAGAAGATGTTGTGTAGCATTGTGATTGGTTTACTAATTGTTTTTTTTACCTTGTTTCTTTTATATGTGCTTAAGTTATTTCATGTTCAAGTAATAGAAATGTTGCTTCCAACTTTAGAAAATAATAGTTTATGTGCATTAAATTAAAGAAGTTAACTTTTTTTCCACTCTAAAGACAATTATGACTACTTGTTTCAACACCTGCTCTTTCCCACAGAAAATATTAGACAATAATACAAACACTCTAGACAGCCATAATTAAAAGCTTAAAATTGGAATTACTAAAACATGCATCAAGGTGAGACATTACAGAAATTATTACTTTTTGTAGAAATAAGAAACTCTCGTAAGCAATAATTATCTATAAAGCCAACAGTACATTTTCATTCTAATGAGACTGTTCCTAATAAGTTTGCTTCCAATGCTTCTCAGGAAGCATTTAATTAAATGCCTACTTTAAAAAAAGAAAGAAAACTTATATTAACATTTTAAAACATAATACGGTATTAGGTTTCTTATTGTAATGGTAACGTATATTTAATAATTCTAATGTAATATTGTTCCTATTTAGCTAAATATGGTATTCCATGTTGTGTCATATTTGCTGCAAGGCACTTCTATAAAGTAGATATCTTGAAGATACAGTTCACTAAAGCTGGAGAAATCAATTAAAATTGAATTATATTTGTCTGTCAAAATGTTCCTATTGTCCATTTTATTCATATTCAAGTTGCATCATTTAGTTCAGAAACTTACATATAGATTTGTTCATGAATTAACAAATAAAAGGTGTAGCTCCTTAGCAGTTTGAGTTATTGAACGTATTCAGAATTTAAATATCTTACAACAGTTGCTGGAAATTGGCAGTCAAAGATGGACAAAATGGGATCTGCTTTGTCCATCGGATGTACTGAAATCTGATAAATACATTATCAGCTTTATTAGATACTGTTGTCAATATTCATAGATGAGAACTTAAATAATGGGAATGTTTTGAATCATAATCCATAAAATGGCAGACCATGATTATAGACACTGCTAGATATTAAAAAGCATGTTTCTTAACTTAGGAGCTTTGAGAACCACTTTGACTGTTTCTATAATGAAAGCAAGAAGTGGGAGACCAAAAGGAAAGAAAAAATCCAGTAGAATCCTTCAGTAAGATATGATTTAGAAGAATTGTTAAAAAACAAACTACTTTGTAGGATATTAGCTTCGAATCCTTATTTCTTCCAACATTATTAACTGGATTTTAAAATTTTCAATTCCAAAATAAGCTTATTCTGCAGATTGATTAAGAATTAAATAATTTACTTTTAGATCGTGTAGAATTTGCTTTCAAAACACTTCTCCAGAAAAGTGTGGTTTTTATATCTTTTAATAGTAGATGTGTTTGATCCTTGTTATCCTTCATCTGATAATGTTTTACAAATCCTTCCTGTAACTTTAGGTTCATCATCAGATCAATGGTTGATAGTTTCTGCAATTAGCTGTCTTCCAAATGAGGGTGAAAGTTTATGTTTCATTGTTTTCAGTGCTTATACTGTAAGTCAATCTGCTTTCACATTTTCTATTTAGGTCAAAATATTCCAGCAATAATCTTTGATTAGACTAAGATGAGTTTGTCATTTAATTTCATGTTTTGAATCCAGCACTTGGAACAATGTTTCTGTAATCTTCATTTCTTAACAAATACAGTTTCACTGTGTTGTTTTAGGAACATGTTAAATGTATTTATCTATCTCCTTATTTAAATTTTATTAGTTTACGTGTCTATAAATATTTGAAGGTAAGTAATTTTCCTAAGAAATCAAATTTCAGTTTTTTTTTGTGTGCACTTGTAACATTTATTTATTTAAATTTCTGTTTCATTAGTATGTGCATATTTGTATATAAATAATTTGTAGAAGAATGAGACAAAAATAATTATTTTTATGTTATTGTTTATATATTTTACATGATAGTTAGTCATTCCAGTGACCTGTGTATAATGCAACTAAGATTATCCCCTTTTTTGTTTCTTCCTCGTACATTAAACATTTCAAATGTATTAGACAACTTTAAAGTATAATTTTGTAGTTCATTGATTTTTTAACTTTGTAGCAATTTACTGTTTTCAGCAATATACAGAATAATTAAATTCTATAAAATTATTAATTATTCTTACATATTTTCTACCCCATAAATCCACTTCGTCATTAGTGGAGGAAGGGCAATTAGTTGCAATAGTTTCTGGATAATGGATATATTTTTTGTATACAACAACATACTTCTAATTTTTTTTTCAGTTCTTTATTGTAGTTAATTCTTTATTTTCTCATGTTTGATCCTTCATAATCCTTCGTATTATTATTACAAGAAAATTTTGCAAATAAAGATATATATTTTAAATTACAATCTTGTAATGTCATTATTTTTGACAGTTGTATTATAATCTCATAATGTCTATAAGTCTATGGTTGACAGGATTCTTCTGAAAATCACAAAATTGAAATAAAAAAAAGGCTGTATTTATCATTATACATCAATAATGATGGAATCTGTCTATAAAAGTGACCTAGAAAAATTTAATTTGCCAGATTTTGTGATTGTAATATTTTTGTTTTACTAAATGTTTAACAAATAAAGAAAACAAATCCTGAAAATCTACAATAATAACACCCAAACCAGAAATAGTTTGTAGTTTTACCTTATCAGGATCTTGCTGTATGGCTGCTTTGTGAAGTTCAGATATGTTTAACAACAAAAGTGCAAAGTAATTTCAACTATACATACTTTTTTATTACATTACTAGCAGAGCCACCCAGAGACTTTTGGTGGCGCCGGGGCAACGTTTGGATTTGTGCCCCCCCCCCCCATTGATGTAGCTTTAGATGTGGCCCAGGCCCGGACTTAAACACCCAGGGCCCCTAGGCACTTGATGTTTGCGGCCCCCCCCCCATCCCGAAAATCTACAACCAAAAAAAAAGGACAATCCTATTTTAACAACCAAAAACCAAAAATAAAAAAAAAACCGGGATTTCCAATTCAACAACCAAAAAAAAAAACGGCAGGGGCCCTCTGGGTCTAGGCGGAATTCCGGGCCTGATGTGGCCCTTCTTTGAGCTATTTTTGTGGGGCCCCGAAGCAATCTGCCGCTTTTGCCCCCCCCCCCCCCTGGGCAGCCCTGATTACTAGCCATATTCATTGCATAACACAATAAAAGTAGTTATTTCCTGGAAACGTATTTTTACTCTCACCATATTCCGGAATAACTCTACAATATGATGTTTCTTTTACTCCTGCTGTAATCTTAATGATAAACATGATTTAAGCAAAGGGTAAAATATGACATGAAATGATAACCCAAGTTATTTTCACCTTATTTCAATTAAATTGTAACCATAAAAAAAAATATTATGTCAATAGTTGACAAGCATTTGGTTATAAATGAAAAATGAGAATATTTAATTGTTTTACTACATCATCTCATTTGAATTCAGTATTTCTAAACTTTCATTCTTACTGGTATATTAACAAGGACTCCTTATGTATTTCTTAATAATAATAACCTGAAATGCATTTAGAATTTCCTTCATTCAGTTACATATCTTTTTATTACTATAATTTATTTATTACTATAAATTTGAATGAGAATTTGGCTTAAAACTATGAAGTTTAAAAATGACATTAGCCTTAAATAATCCTATACAGTCAGACCTTGATATAAGGTCACCCCTTGGGACCTCGCGAAAGTGACCTTATAACCGATTCATACGCATTTGTCAATAAATAAGCATTATATAAATACAGTATAATTCTTTGTAAAATTTAATACGTACAGAAATATCAGTTTATTTGGTTATAATTTTTTTTAATTATTTGAACCAATTAAAATTAATGGAATCAGAAGGAAATTATTTTTTCAAAATTTTGATTCGGAATAAAGTTGTATACAAATAGTACTAGTATGCTCAAGCAAAGTACTAATGTACAACTGACCTTACTTAAAATAATCAATAATACAAGACTATCGCGATTTTGGTTTCATCTTTTGTACAATGTTTTCTAAGTTTTGTAGTTTCTGAAAATGTTCTTTAGCTCCCTCATGGCTCGTAAAAAAATGTCTTACGACATTTAATGCTCTGAGGGTTTCTGCTTGTGTCACCGCTTCACTTTTAGTATCACTGTCGTTATCCTCACTTTCTAATGCATTGGAATCTAAAACTTGCGCAACAATTTCGGGAATCGAAGCTTCAGAAGTGGTAGTAATTTCATCATCAATTCAAACATATTCATTTTCCCCTTCTATAGCACAGCCGCATTTCTGAGATCTTGTATTAACACAGCTAAAGGAATATCGTCTTCATCATCTTCATCTGTTATTTCATCTACACTATTTGCAGAAAATTGAAAACCAGCATGTCGAAAGCAATTTGAAATGCCAGTGTTTGACACCAAGCTCCAACTTTAATGAATATAAAAAATTGCATCTAACACAGACATGTGATTTTTTTTTTCTCATCAATTGCTGAAATCAAGTCTTTCAGAAGGAACTTTCTATTGTTCATTTTCAGATTTGAAACGACTCTCTGATCCAAAGGTTGCAAAACACTGGTAACAATTGTGGGTAAGAAAAGAAAATCAATTGATTTCAACTGAGGTATGTTGATATGAGCAGGACAATTGTCTGCAATGAAAACAACTTTTCTTTTATTTTTCAAAAAGTGTCTATCGAAACGCCATATAATTTTCTTAAATATGTTAGCATTCATCCATGCTTTTTTGTTTGCATCATAATCCTAGGGAAAGACTTAACGTTTTTAAAGCAACGTGGCTTTTGAAATTTTGCAGTAACTAGCGGTCTCAGTTTTCCAGTCATCCATATTAGCTCCTAAAAAAATTGTCAGTCTTTCTTTAGTTTTTTTCTCCCCCTATACATTTTTCTTTCTAGAAAGTAAGAGATTAGTCGGAAAAAGAAAGAAAAATTCTTGGAATGGAATCAGTGTGGCACTGAAATCACAGATTAAAGTGACCTTATATGCGATTACAGTATTTAAGACCTAAACATATATACGATAATCCATATCATAGAATTCCTATTCAATCAGCCGGGACATTAGAAAAGGGACCTTATATTGAGGTCCGACTTTATTACTTCTCAACAATTGAACCATTACATCTTAGAATATATGTATAGTAAACATAAACCTTCATAAAAAGTTGTAACGACCAATAAATTGATTATATAAAGTAATATGAGCAAAGAAATTCCAAATACATTTTGTTTATTCTACCAAATAAGCTAAATACAGTTATAATCAGCTTAAAGAAATACGAGGCCATCCTCCTGTTTCTGCCTGATAATCCAAGAAGAATCAATTCCAAGTGGGTTATGGCAAAAAGTGATATTTTATTCCTTTTTGAATGATCTTATTATTTGATAGCATGTGCCATTGTTGACGGAGAGAAGCTAAAAAAATGAACATTGAAATTTAAATTTTCCAGAATGTAATGTTACATAAAGAAGATAAATTTAAATAATGGATATCGAAATTGTTTCTTAAAGGATATGAAATATTATTTGATTTTTTTTAAGCTGTTGAAATAACTTCAATGTGTATATATTGTTGATGTTATTAGTATATATATTATTATTTTAATTTGCGAAACTTGAAAAAGCATAAAGATACCTTCTGCGAAATATTGTTGTAGGGAATTTGAAGAAATATATTTTGTTTATTAATATATATGAAGAGATTTTTTATAGTACTTAAAGATATTTTAAGTTCGCTGTATTTTGTACTATTTCTTTTTTTTTTTTAGTATATG
The DNA here is from genome assembly GCA_023159025.1 of Thereuonema tuberculata. Classification (NCBI taxonomy): domain Eukaryota; kingdom Metazoa; phylum Arthropoda; class Chilopoda; order Scutigeromorpha; family Scutigeridae; genus Thereuonema; species Thereuonema tuberculata. The sequence continues at coordinate 10,772 of JAFIDM010019045.1, forward strand.
CAATAAATGTTGCCAAGAATTACAGTCATATTCTTATACAGTCATAAGTTTTGATGTATAATGAAATAACTTACAATAATAGCAATAAACTGAATTTTATGATATCAAGTATATCAAATAATTTCTTTTGATTTTTTTTTTCCTCCATTTGGACGTGTTGTTATATAATATAAGTCTTAAAAAGTTCCAACCAGAATTGTCGTTAGGAAAAATTGTAATTAATTATCTGTCAAGGGAAAATTTTTTTCTAAAAAAAATCTCTTATTTTTACAGATAAAATTATCGACCAAGTACATGGATCGTTGGCATCAAAATTTAAAGCAGATCTTGATAATTCTGTTTTGCTTGAAGAAGAATCTAGATTTTCTTCGTCTTCATCTTCTAATGTCCTAGAACAGCTATCAGCTTCATCTTCTAATGTCCTAGAACAGCTATCAGCTTCAGTTCCTTTGATCTGTTCTGTTTCTTTTGATGTTAGTGCAGCACTGGCACCAGCTTTAACACCAACAGACCAAAATGTTTCTTTTCTAAAGTCAAGAATTTATCTAAGGAATCAGTCAATTCTTGTTCCATTTGCAATTTCTTTGCTCTTCTTTTCCTGTATTGAGCAACGAACAAGTTGTTGGTTTCTTTTCATTATAATATTCTTTTTCTGACATCTACAATTCAATATTTAAAATATAATTATTTATTTTTAAGAAGTTTCAAGATGGGTAAGGTTGGACATGAAAAAATAAATTTAGTGAATTGATAAACAATGTTTGAAATCAATATTAAACACATTCTTTTCCCAAGCACTATGCTACAATTTTTACAACATAATAAATCTCACACACCTTTTGGATTTTATTCGCAAGCTTCTCTCAAAAAACAGCCAAGTCAAATATATGAAATATCGTGCAGATACAATACGAGACACGTGCAACCACAACCATGGATATACTACGGCTATAAGAATGTGGAAACAACAGGGACATATGGCAAGAAAAACTAAGAATTTTTTAAGTGGGTTTTTTGTCTTAGCATGTGAATGAATTTTTATCATTATCAGTCTTTATCTGAATACTATCCCAGATACTTTGGCAGCCCTCTAAACATACCTGTCAATTATTCCCTTGAGGACCATTAACATACAAATCTCCACTGTCTCTGGATGACATCAGTATATAAGGCTACCCTCTCAACATACCTTAAATTAATATAGGCTGGATCTATCATATGGACATTATATATATATATATAATTCTGGGATTTATTATGAGGCTATAAAAATAAATTTTAATTTATATATTAATCAATCAAAATGCCATCCCTTGACTAGCTGCCCTTCTACGATGTACAACCTGCAAATCTACATCTGATCACATGGTTGTTATCCTTCAGAATGAAGAATTTAAGATGGTGGGAGGACCTACATGGTTAGGACTTCCTGAGGAAAAATGCTCTTTTAATCATGTTGAAGAGATAATGGACGAAGAAATCAATATTCTCAAAAGAAGAAAACTGCTGATAAATCTGTGACAATGATGGCTTTTGAAATGAAGAAAAACTTTACTTATTCACAAATTGTAAGAATAGTTGCATGGATGTTATAATAGTGATTTTATAATAATGCACAAATGATCTCTATTTTGTTTAATTCTTGATTTTGGAGTTTTACAGACATTAAAATAGCAGAAATGAAACTCATAAGAAGTGTACAGATGGAATCTTTTTCACCTGAAGGCGATTCTCTTAAAGGAATGAAGGTTATCACAGATGAAAATGACCTGATTCGTATAAAATCAAAAATAGTGTTACGAAATGATCTTATGGACTTTAAATACCCTTGTGTGTTATGAAGAGAACACCAAGTAGTGACTGCTTTGATAAAAGAACAACATGAACTTCAGTGTCATATGGATGTACAGTTTCAAATGACTCATCTGAGAAGAAAATTTTGGATAATACAGAGTAGAAGAGCCATTCAAAATGTCAAATCGAAATGTATCCGGTGTAAATGCTATCAGTTAACAAATGCAGAATCTCAACCCACTCCCTTACCAAATGATCGTGTAAAGAATGCGTCCAGTTTTGAAATTGTATCAATTGACTTACTGGACCGATTAATTCTAAAAGATGGATTCAAAGCATGCATTGTTCTCTACATATGTGCCGTTTACAGAGCTATTCATTTAGAACTGGTATCATCACTCAGCACTGGATCATTTCTTCTTTCTTTAGGAGATTTATAGCAACGTGAGGCCGTTCCTCCATAATTTATTGTGACAACGGAAAACTTTGTTGGTACTTGAAATACCTTGAAAAATACTGAAATACAGAAATTACAAAATAAATATGAACTGTAAGGGATTGAATGGAAATTTAATCCTTCTTTGGGCAGTTCATGGGAGTGTCTTATTCATTCCATTAAAGAACTTCACAAAAAGATGTTCAGAAAGCGGTTCTTACCTATGAAGATTTGTTGATTTCTCTCTGTGATGTAGAAGCTGTAATCAATGTCTGCTCCCTTTAAGGAAATTCAAGATATTCGTGTAACGAATTTAGATTGGTTGGGGAATAAAAATATTCAGGCTGGTTTCCACTATAGCCAAAGTCTTGATCAAGATTTAAAATAATGTTTTAGGAAAGAATCCCTTTCACAGTTGGTGCAGTGACCCAAGAAGAAACAAAACCCATCCTAATGAAAGGAGAATGGGATTTGAGAACATTAAAAGACAAGAGGGGCCATTGGCCAGAATTGTGGACCTCATTCCTGATCATGATGGTTTGCTTTGGGTGGAATTTTAGTGAGCACAATCCAAGGACTGCATCCACTATAAATAAATGCAGATGAAGAACAGATGAATCAACTAAAACAAAAGGTATGACCAATGTTCAGTATTTAAACATAAACAATATTGGATATTAATTAATAGCAAGTGGAAAAGAAAATGACTTTACAAATTAATCCTTATGTAATATTATATGATGCTGTAATATTAAATAAGATAATTATTCTAAAGGATTTGTTGAATCAGTTAATTCATAAAAAGATAACTAACGCTTTTTCATATTATGAAGTTTTACGATTTCAGTTATTTCTAACCTTCTTTTAATCATTAAGAGATAATGGACAATTTGAAACTATTAATATAAGATGAAAAAGAGGACATTTTTCAATTAGGAGAACTAGTTAAGTGTAAAAACTGTAATCGAGTAGAAAAATAATAGGAATTCCAAGTTCTCCTATTTACACCATCTTTGATGGTCTAAAATGCTGATTGTGAAATTAAATCGAAAAGTTCACTGTTCCTGAGAAACAATATATGTTTTCTATTATCATTAGAATAACAGCGACTACTAGAATATCTTATAATGATTCCAGCAAAGGCAATGGGATACTAGTCTACGTCAATTAAAAGTAATGCAATTGAGCAGGCAATGCAATTGAAATTATTAAATATATATTATTTTCTTATGAAGACTTTTTTATTTTTTTAAGAATTAAAATACATTCAACTGAAATCGTACAATTACTATGTAATTTGCTGTTCTCCACAAGACAAATTTTATTATGTAACTGCAACAAAATATAATATGAAAAAATATTTTAAGTAACATGGAGATGATGTGCCTGCACATGTTTCATCAAAGCTCCTGATTGTGCAAAGCTTTTATGGATTGAAAATAAAAAAAATAAAATATTTTTTTATATTTGCTTTAGAAATAATTTCTAAACATATTTAATTGGAAATAAAATTAATAATAAAAGTTTGGAGTCGACGCCACGATGGCGATGCAAATTTATGCAAATGAGATGATTATAAAAGTGGCGGACGATCCCAGTGCAGTTCAGTTCAGTGTTAGAGAGAGAACCGGCAAAGCCATTTGATTCGTGTTGCCAGCCGGACTCAACCATTTCCCGAAAAGGAGCCACGATATGAAGACTGGCGGTGTCGAAGAAAACTTATGAAGACGGCTAATGAAAGGCAAAAAAATCAGAAGGGGCTGTACATCGAAAGCTAATGCAGTGAAACGGTTGAAGCTTAAGAAGTTTACCTGAAGTGTACTAAGCGTAACCAAAGAGAAGAAATTACTTTCCGAAACCGCCTACCTGAAAATTAGTTGGATTGGACGAGTCCTTCTCCAACGAACTATTCTAGAAGTAAATCCTGCGAATCAAAGCCAGCCGAAAAGTTTTTAAGGAAGACAATCAACCTACCAGTGGTGGAAAATATCTCCTGTGCAGCCGAGAAATGGATTAATTATATTCGACGGAATGAAACCTATCAGTGCTTCGATAAAAAGAAGATTCCGGTCACCTTAATAATTGAATTCGCAAGTAGGAATTCAAAACATCGAAAAGGCATTCGTTTGCAACGAAATGGACAAGTCAACCCTCACATCGTTCGAATTCCAACGGGATTATGCACGAGGAGTGCATATTTCTGAAATAATTGAAGTAAGTGACTTCAAGTTATTTATTGTGCTTCAGTTAAAGTATCTGAATATTACGAAAGTAAAATCCAGTAACGTTTTTGTGTTACAAGTGAATATTAGTGAAATTGGAACAATTACATTTTGGAAGTGTGGGTGTGTTCGCAACTAGAAATCGGAAAGCATCGGACAACATTGGCCCTGTGGACTTATCAAGAACTTTTATTATTGAACTATTCTGAAAGAATTAAAGAATTGATTTAAATAGTTTCTATTTTAATTTGTACAGATAAAAGTTTTTTACAGTGTTATCTCATCTACTCTGCTAAGTTATTTTGGGGTGGAAGGAATTAATAAATCCCACTTCAGCTAAAATTCCCATTTAAAATTGCTTTTCACCTGTATGGGTTCTAATGTGAGAATGTAAATGGCTTGATTGTGCAAAACTCTTCTCACAAAATTCACATTTAAATGGCTTTTCACCTGTATGGATTCTAATGTGAGAATTTAAATATTTTGATTGTGCAAAACTCTTGTTACAAAATTCACATTTAAATCGCTTTTCACCTGTATGGGTTCTAATGTGACGATGTAAATCGCTTGATTGTGTAAAAGTCTTCTTACAAAATTCACATTTAAATGGTTTTTCACCTGTATGGGTTCTAAGGTGAGAATGTAAATTGCTTGATTCTGCAAAACTCTTCTTACAAAATTCACATTTAAATGGCTTTTCACCTGTATGGGTTCTAATGTGACAATGTAAACTGCTTGAGTGTGCAAAACTCTTCTCACAAAATTCACATTTAAATGGTTTTTCACCTGTATGGGTTTTAAGGTGAGAATGTAAACTGCTTGAGTCTGCAAAATTCTTCTTACAAAATTCACATTTAAATGGTTTTTCACCTGTATGGATTTTAATGTGACGATGTAAATTGCTTGATTGTGCAAAACTCTTTTTACAAAATTCACATTTAAATGGCTTTTCACCTGTATGGGTTCTAATGTGACAATTTAAATTGCTTGATTGTGCAAAACTCTTGTCACAAAATTCACATTTAAAAATCTTTTCGTCTTTGTGGGAAATAATGTTATCAGTCATTTTGGCTGATTTTGAAGAAGGTTTTTTAGAAATCTTTGTAAACCATTTTAGTTTTGTGGGATTTGCATCGATCTTTCAATGTTCAATATTTTATAGTTAACAGTAGATCATTGAATGTTCCCAGTAAATTTTATTTCTTTAATTTTGGGCTTTCAATTATGTTCTTTTTATTAAAATTTGTGCTGTTATTTTATTCAAAACAAGTCCTATTAAATTCCTTATATTT
>JAFIDM010019047.1:0-16507 GCA_023159025.1 Thereuonema tuberculata
ATTCGAAATATTGCAGTTTGGATTTGAGGAGTTAAGTAATAAAATAGAAATCCTCCTCCTCTTTTTTTATCACGTAATTTATATACTTTATTAGATGAATTTAAGTTATAGATTTTAGATTCTTCTATATTTACAATAATAATTATATTCTTCTGCCAATATAATTATATCTATATATTCTATAATCTGTTCTATGTTTGCTTTAAAATAATCAAGATGTTTATTAAGATTACCAATATTTATGAAAACAAGATTCAGATTAGTATCATAGCATTCAGAGTTATTAATATAATGATCTTTCCAGTTAATTAAACTATCAACTTGATTAGTTATAGAAAAATCATATATTATGTCTAAAACTACCTGAAAAATTCATTCCCTTGCCAAATACAGCTTATGTTTGTATATTTGTCCTTAGCCAAATAAGTGAATGAAAATAGTTCTCACAATTTTTGGTGATACAGAAAATATTGAGATATATGAAATTATGGATAATGTATGTTTATTAATGTTAGGGGGGGAGGGAAAATTGAGAATGATTTTGATGAGATATTTGTATACATATAGATACATGAAATAAATTTTATCATTCCACAGTTATGCTCATTAGTTATAGGATTTGAAAATATTATTTTAATGAAAAGAATATAAAGTAAGAAAGTCATTTCATTCTGAGCAATGGGAATGTTTGTAAGTTAGGTCTATGGGAGGAAAACAATGTTATGATTTCATTTATATTGAAAATTTCAGTCTGACAAGGTTTTTAATAAAAATATATGAAGATTATTATGATAGTTATCATATAGAAAATGAATACGGATTATATATTTCAATACTTTGGTAAAATAAAAACATATCAATTATAGGATGTTATGCAAAATAGTAAAGTTTCAGAGCCACCGTGCATGCGTGGCGTGCGCAGCGCCCTCTGAACTAATGCTGAAAGTGTATAAATAGAGGGCTGTAGCGGAACGTTTACAATAGTTAATCATTATTTGTTAGTGGCGAACGTTTAGTGAGACCCAAGTATGCCTCCACGACGGAAGAAGGAGAAATTCCAACAACTTACGGAGTTTGAACGGGGGAGGGTTATCGACCTCGAGAAGGAGGATTTTCCTATCGTGAAATAGCAGCTCGTGTGCAGCGGCACAGTTCCACAGTGATGCGAGTTTGAACGCAGTGGACCGACGAGCACCGAACAACTCGAAAAACTGGCAATGGACGACGGAAGAGGACGTCAGCGCGCGACGATCGACACCTGCTGTGAATGACCGTACAGCTTCCTCCAGACAGTTGGCAGCAGGTTGGTCTACGGCTACAGGTGTACTAATGTCGGCTTCGTCAATTCATCGACGTTTGCTAAACCGTGGACTGCGTGCAAGGGTGCCTTTATACAGGATCCCCCTCACGGCAAACCATCGACGGTGCGTCTGCAGTGGGCTCATGAGCACAGAGCCTGGCAAACTGCTTGGCACCAAGTTGTCTTTTCAGATGAATCACGCTTCAATTTGTGGGACCATGATGGCCGCATTCATGTTAGACGCTATGCCGGTCAACGCTGCCTTCCAGAGTGCGTTATCGAACGACATAGTGGCCAAACACCCGGGCTGGGGTGCGATTTCATATCATGGACGATCTAATTTGCTACGAATTGAGGGTAATCTCAATAGCAACAGGTACGTCCGTGAAGTGCTAGAGTCCGAAGTCGTTCCCTTTCTTCAAGGCATCCCTGGAGCTATCTTTCAGCAGGATAATGCACGCCCACATACTGCAAAGACTGTTCGAGACTTCTGTTCAGCCCAACACATGCAACTTCTTCCTTGGCCTGCTTATTCGCCGGATATGTCGCCTATTGAGCACGTGTGGGGTGTGGTTGGTCGGCATCTCGCTCGTGATCCGTGTCCTGCAGCTTCAAAAGACGAACTTTGACTGCGAATACAAGCAATATGGAATTCTCTTCCACAAGCAGACATTCAAAATCTGCTTGACTCCATGCCACATCGTATAGCAGCACTTATTGCAGCGCGTGGTGGTTACACCAAATACTGATTTCGGACACTTAATATTGTTTTTTTGCTTTGAAAATTTCGTCATTTATTTGTACCAATACAACTCGTTTAGGCATTAAATTTCATTTAATTCTGATGATTCCTTCATGGTGTTGCATTTTTTACAAACAGCAGTATATATAGAAAAGTGTAAATGCTCCAAAAAAATTTGATTGCTTTTTTTTTTTTTTTTTTTTTGTATTACAGACATAAGTTGTAACAACAAGTAGGTTCAAAGTTCAGTGTTATATATAAATATAGCAATGATACATTTACAGAGAGATTTCCTATAATTTAATAATATAGTTTGTAGTACATTATTTTATGACTTATTATCTATAATGTTATTTCTATAAATTTTACGTATTCCATACAATTTATATTATTGATAGAGTTACATTATTTCCTTCAAATGCAGTACTTTGTTGTATTGTCATATATATGTATTATCTCTTCGTTTTAGTGGTAATGTTCTGTTTTGTAATAGCACACTGTGTTTACAGACCTATATAAGAAATATTGTTTGTGACGTAGCATAACATTTTGTCTTCATTACAGCACATTATGCAACTTTGATGATGCTGAAGAAAATACAAGGAAAGGTTCTGGCTCCGTTGTAGATTCAGGGGAAGGCCCTTCCTGCCTATATTCACAACCACCTGAAAGGCATGTCAGCACTCCTGTACAGAATCAACTGGGCAGTATTCAATGGTGGTAAGTGAAATTCAAAATTATTCATTCACGCAAATATCATCCACAACGTTTAAGAAGGAAGTAATTTTTTTTTTAAATTTACAGCTTTCCGAAGAAGCTACATTGCCAGGCATATCAATAGAAACAGAAAATGATCCTGTGGACGTTAGTTCTTTGCATGTAATCACTAATTATCATGTCAAAACAAACACAAATGTAAAGACATTATGAAACATGTAGCTATAATAACTGCTGTACTTTTTATATTGAAAATTATAGACAACTGAAGAAAGAACCAGTCCCTCTGTAATCCATAGCCAGCACATGGATTATCGTGTCATGGTAAGTTGTGATTCCAATTTTCAAGGAGAATTATAATGTTTAAAATTGAAGATCCACACATTCAAGATCATTGTAACCTTTCATTTAGCTTTATTTATGCCTATGCTGGGGTGTTTCAAATCCTACCAATATTGGTACTTCCACAACGAGCCCTCATGAAACACTGCAGCAATCATCGCTCTTGGTAGGTTACAATTTCAATTACGTATGAAATTTTGTGTTAACCACTATGTAAAAACAATACATTTTTTTCCACAATAAGTAGTTGATATCCATATTATGATATTACAGACGACAGCTGAACAGTACCATCAAAGAAGAGGAGCTGAAACTGCAAGGAAAAGGAGACGAGGTTTGTAGATTACTCATGTTTTTCAGTAACCTATTCATTTCAACTACACATTGTTAATAAGCAGTATTGTAAATTTTTATTTTTTAATCAGTGTAATAACGCATGATGCATTTTATATTTACATACAGTGGAACCCCGCCATTCATCCGCCTCTCTATTCGTACAACTCGTTATTCGTACAACTTTTTCAAGTAAAATTGAACTCGATTCGGCTTGCTCGCGATTCGGACAGCGCGACCTCGGTACTGGCCGCGCCACGCGATCGCTTCAGTTCAGTATCATGCTAGCTTCCGTATGCTAAGCATTATCCACTCAATCTTCATGAAAACTTTGTGATATTTTATTGTTATTTTTATTAAAAATAGTGCAGCCACTTATTCAACTAAGCCTAAAAGGAAAGCAGTGAAAACGACAATTGAATTAAAAAAAGAAATCGTAGCGAAATTTGAAAGTGGAACTCGTGTCTCTGAGCTGGCAACTCAGTATGGCATGGCGAAATCAACCATATCGTCTATACTGAAAAAGAAAGAAACAATAGGGACCGTGCATGTGACTGGTGCTGCCAGTGGCGGTAGAAATTGGAAATATTGTCAGGAGAGCTTCTAACAATAACTTCCTTACGAAGGATCGCATGCCCATGCTTTCAAAAAATTTCAATAATGGGCAAATGCAACCTTAATTGCTGCATTGTTGGATGTAATAGTACTTATAAAAATACAGAAAATGTTCACTTTTATTCTTGTCCTGCAAGAACATTTGAACTTTTTATTTTTAATATCTGTAAATAATCTAACTTTTGTTTAATTATATCTTTATAGAAACAAAATTTTATAATTACCAAAATATATAATTACTAATATATCTCTTTCAAATTGTTTTATAGGCGAAATGATACCACTTGGGAACCAATTAAAAATTCAAAATTATGCTGTAAGCACTTCATTGGAAATGAAAAGTCAATGTTCCCACTTAGTCCAAGTTATTTCCCAACTATTTTTCCAAAAGTACATTAACGAAAACAAGTACCATTCTTGAGAATCGATTCGGCTATAAATTACTTTGAAATAGATTTGTAGAAGTCGCAGCGTAACAACGAGCTATATTTTCGCAAAGGAAATATGGCTGCCGCGTCCCGACAGTTGGGACTGCAACAGCCGCCAATGGCGCTGTAGTCGAAATCGGCCATCTGTGCAGGGTCCCTATTATAGAGGCCTATATATTTATTGTTTTCATAGTTTTTTATGTATTTTAGGCTTAACATATTATTATAAAGGTTTATATAAGCAATCATCTGTGGGACTGGAAGGGATTAATCCAATTTACATTACATCTTATGTGAAAAAATGATTCGCCATTCGTACAAATCGCCATTCGAACTGCCTCCTGAAACGGATTGTGTACGAATAGCGAGGTTCCACTGTATTTATTTTACTTAATGCAGGAATAAATCCTTTACAAGTTGGATTTGATTACTCTGTTTACCAATACAAAATTAGTATTATATTTTCAATATTATACGTTTACAAGAGTTCACTGAATAATGAAAAATAAAAAAAAAATAATAATGTTGTAGTATTATACTTTTTCTTCCTTTTCTACTTTCATTAGAAACTTTGTAATGAATTTACATAATATACTATTAATCCTATTTTGATTTAACTGATTGAACCACCATTGTCCCTACTTCAAATTTTATCCATTTCTAACATTTGTTATCACATTCAAAAATGACATGATTCCAGTTTCCTAAACTATTGCATCCTATCTTTAATCCTCTTTCTTCTTTAGTTAGCCAATATTTACACACACTCCAAATATTACCACATTTAATTAAGTATCTCTCCAATACGAGGGATAGTGTTCTTACATAAATATATTTACGTTATTACTATTTTCTGAGGTAAAAAATTTGCCTAAATATTGATACTTATTTATTAGTTCTATCTCTACATTATTCCATACCCATTTTTCCTAATTATTATTTATAGAAATGTAGGAAAAAAAACTATTAATTTTTGTTTTCTCCAAGTCAACACTTCAATAATATTCAATTATAAATTCCTGTAGAACTTTAATCATGCAACTAAGTTCTACTTGTGTTTCAGCCAATATAAACAGATCATCTGCATATATACGCTAACTTCTCCCTCATGTTTAATTTTGACAACTTCTCATCCTTCTCTTAACTTTAATTCCAAGTTTCTTATAAATAAATAAAATAAATTAGGACTCAAACTACATCCTTGTCTTACACCTTTCTGTCTGTTATTTCCAACAATTACTCTTATATCTTCATAAGTGTATTTAGTGTTCAAGAAATGAAGCCTACGCACCTGTATACTGAATGACATTGACGATTTTAAGTTAAAAATGCAAATACAAAAATTTATAATTTAACACGACCATGGTTTCAGTTCAAAAAGGATGAACTATTATCAACGGAATGTTACAACATTTGGGAAACCTTTATATAAACTTAAGGGAGGGGTGGTTTGACTCCATGGAGACCCTGTAGCATCAAATAGAATTTGCATATGAAGCTAAGTAAATTATCAATGGGAGAAAAGAAAATTTTTTTTTTACAAAAGCATTACAAAAATTTTTTTAATATATAACATGAATTAGAAATAATTTAAACAATTTAAAAAATAGTATTTCCCATCAATATCTAAAAATTAAATTAATATCAAAAAGTTTTATTTAAACCAAGCACCAAGTCATAATGGAACAATCTATTTATAATAACAAGTAATGTACAGGAAAACTGCCCATTATTAATTTTTTTTTCTTACAATAATTTCTTTATTTAAAAAGTTTTTATATAAAAAAATAAATAAATAACAAACAAAACCATTATGTACATTAATTTAACATAAAAACAAAATAAATCAACTGCATATTAAAAAATGTAATTAATAATTTCACATGAAAGTGTGTTTTATTACAGTTGATGAGCGAAAGCAGTGAACAGTAATTAGACATTTTCAGGTTTTTTTTTTTTTAAACCATACTTGTACTTAGAAGCAACTGATTTTTGTTTATTATAAGAATTAAGACAAGTAAGGATAAAGTAAGATTCCATGCATTTCCTTTTGAATTCTTGTTTACAATCAGCTACAATCAGTGGATTTTCATAGTCAATGTAATGATGAAACTGAAAAGAGTGAACAACAGTTAAATAGTCATTGTTATGCGCTCTAAAGGCTGTGCGGTGTTCCGCTATCCGGTCAGGTAGGGGGCGACCAGTCTCTCCCAAATAAAAACATGGGTTATAACTATATGTAAGAGCATAAACAACTCCTTGAGGCACATAATTTTGCTACTTGTTTTTTGGGGTTAACAATGAAGAGATAGAATTTCTACAGGAAGCTGTAAGTACAATATCATGTTTCTTACAAACCTTCTTTAACACAGGAAAAAGATCGACATCGGAATGATAATCTATTGAAACAAACTTTTTGGATTTCATAGAACATACTGGCAAATCATTAACATAACATTTTTTATTAGTTCTTTTGAAATCTCTCTCAATAAACCATCCCGGAAAATCATTACATAATAACAACTTATGAATTTTATATAATTCCATATCAAAATTACATATAGAGCTGGATAAACGAAAAGCCCTAATAACTAACATTGAAATCAAATTTATTTTAAATTTCAAAGGTGCATATGAGTAATAGTTCATTGTGAATCCTGAAAACGTCTTCTTTCTATGTACTGCTGTTTGGAAGGAATCATCAATTCTGGAAACCGATACGTCGAGAAACTGGATAGTAGAGTGCTGCTCTTCTTCAATCTCGAACGTGATGTTTTCATGTTTTTGCTGGAATACATCTTTAATGCCATGGATGATAGGTGAATCCGCATAACAAATGATATCATCCACGTATCGATGGTAAATAGGGATATGCACTTGCCCTATATCAAGAAGCGATAATGCTGTTTCTTATACGTAGATCATTGACCAATCGGCTGAAGCTGCTGAGGTGGCCAAACCTATAAACAGGCCATTGCTTTGCTTATAGAAAGCATCATTGAACTCGAAGCACTGCATCTGAAAAATAGCATTGATGAAGGCATTAAATCATGGAAAACACCACCTTGAACAAAACTGAATGCGTTGCGATGTATAATGTGATCTACAGCTGATCGTAACAGATCAAATGAAATAGATGTAAAGAGTGAGTTAACATCCAAAGAAAAGAGCACATAACCAGGAATAGTTGCTTTAGTTTTTATACTTTGCACAAATTCATAACTGTTCTTGATACTGAACTTAGAACGCACATTGAGTTTCTTCATTTTACAATAAAGAAAATCAGAAAGCATCTTAATAGCAGATTGAGTGCAGTTAATAACAGGTCAGATTGGATATAAGCCTTGATCATCAGCTTCTTTATGTAACTTCGGTAAAGCTCTAAGGCGAGGTATACGTGGCAATGAATCCTTAAGTCTAACAGCAAATTCGGATGAAATCACATTGTCTTTACATAATTTCCGCACAATCCTGCGATGAAGGTTCAAAAACTTCTTATCATTATTAGAAAAGAATTCTATCCATTCTGTATTTTGCAAAAAAAATTTTAAAAAAAATTTTCTTTTCTCCCATTGATAACTTACGTTATGTAAATTCTATTTGACACTACGGGGTCTCCACGGAGTCAAACCACCCCTTAAGTTTATATAAAGGTTTTCCAAATGTTGTAACATTCACTTGATAATAGTTCATCCTTTTTAAACTGAAACCATGGTCGTGTTACATTTTTAATTTTTGTATTTGCATATTTAAATTAAAATTGTCAATGTCATTCAGTATACCGGTGCGTAGCCTTCATTTCTTGAAAACTAAATTAATTTCAGCGCACGTAAAATGATCTTGAATTTGATTCATAAGTGTATTTATACTTATTACCTGTATTTTAACTAATCCTTTCAGTACTACATTTATATCTAGACTGCAATAACAATGATACAAATTTTCACAAAGTTTCAGTTCAGCCAACCACCCATGTTCCAGACACTATTTTGGAACGACTTAATAGGAGACGTACCAAGGGTGAAGATTTTGGTGCTTCTATCAGTCATTTAGCGGATGATATGACTATGGATGAATATAGTGAATTCATCGATCGTAGGACACGTGCACTTCGTAAAATCAGGAAGTCAATAATGGACAAAAGAACAAATACGGACACGCAATAAGTATACAGGGGAACCCCGCCATTCGTTCGTCTCGCTATTCGTACAACTCGTTATTCGTCCAACTTTTTCAAGGTGAAATTGAACTCGCCATTCGTTCGCTTGCTCGCGATTCGGACAGCATGACCTTGTTATTGGTCGCCCCACGCGGTCGCTTCAGTTCAGTCTCGTGCTAGCTTCCGTATGCTAAGCATTATCCACGCAAGCTTCATGAAACTTTGTGATATTTTATTGTTATTTTTTTGATATTTTTATTGAAAATAGTGCAGTTATGGGTCCAAAAAAGATTACTGATTCAACTAAGCCTAAAAGGAAAGCAGTGAGAACGACAATTGAATTGAAAAAAGAACTCGTTCCGAAGTTTGAAAGTGGAACTCGTGTCTCTAATCTGGCAACTCAGTATGGCATGGCGAAATCAATCATATCGTCTATACTGAAAAAGAAAGACATAATAAGAGAGGCCTATATATTTATTGTTTTCATAGTTTTTATGTATTTTATGCTTAAGGTGCTATTACAAAGGTTTAAATAAGCAATCATCTCTGGGTTCTGGAACGGATTAATCCAATTTACATTATATCTTATGTGAAAAAATGATTCGCCATTCGTACAAATCGCCATTCGAACTGCCTCCTGGAACGGATTGTGTACGAATAGCGGGGTTCCACTGTATACGCATTTGTTGTTTCTCCTCTGGTTAGGATTTCCGCCTGACATGACCGCAGCTCAAGTAATGTAAAACATTACCTATTTAATTAAACAATAGATTTGGTCATATTAATTGTAAAGTTATGTTTGAATTAATTTAGATACAACGTTAGGATTCCTTGCTAAAACAATTTATATTATGATCAATAATTAACACTATGCATGTATTTTTATTAACAGATGAAGTAATGTTACAGACCCTCAAGATACGTTGTAACAATATTGTTGTCTGAATGACAAACAGGATTTATCTTTGTTTTGCAGCGATTCATACATATTCCATTACTTCCTCACTGACATGTTTTTTTGGCTTTTTTTAATTTCAGATACATTAAGGTAAGTGCTACACGTGGTAGTTATCGATGTGTTTTGTCTTTGTTATATGATTTAACCATTATGACTACCACCGGGATGACGCATTTACACGATGCTGACTGGGGTACATTAACTCTGATTGATGCGTAATATACAGCCTCTCATCAGATAGGCAACCTCACCTTCGCGAGGTGTTTGCTGTTTATTACAGACGAGGCCCAGCCGTTTATCCACTTGTCTTTCTGCTTTCCCATTATTTATGTGCTACTTATGTTGCATTAATTACATAAAACATTATGTGGGGCACCACACATATACGGGTTCATTTGAATGTTTTGAAATGTCGAGTGGAGGAGTCTAATCATCCAACCTTCAAATAGGTTAATGTATGCAACAAGTGAGACATAGAAACAGGTAAGTTATGTTACTTCTTACGAAATGGATTCTAATATATACCACTTAAAATTAAAAAAAGGCAATTTATATACTTATATCTCCACACGTACCATCTACTACAGTAATCGGCAAACCAAGACAAGGAAGTATGAGTTGTGGTTCAATCTATGTTGGAAAGAGTTGAACATGATTTATAAGGAAACATGTAAGACAGATGGCATGATATAATCATATTTTCTTATTGGTTTCAAGTAAATTTGTATTATTTTTTTTTCAGGTAATACTGATGAATTCAAAATGACGTGCTCACAAAATGAAGAATGTATTTTCATATTATTAGAATTTTCCTACTTTGCTTGTATAATGAATTAAATAAACCATATTTGCAATGATACATGATGTCTTTATCCTACTTTTTTTAGGTACAATTTTTTAAAAAAATAGCATACAATGTCTTAAAATGCAGTGTAACAAACATTATTTTTAAACTATACAGTGACTACTGCAAATATATATAACTATGCTTTACTCGACAACAACTAACTATTTCTTTTCAAATTTCATCCGAGGCAATTGGATTCATTTAGAATTAGAACAAATATTATTAGTAATATCTTTACATATACATAATTATTTAGCAATTCCCCTAATATAGGGAAAAGCAACAAGAATGGACAAATTGTTATCATTGCCATGAAAATTAATTTTTGGAGAAAATGCAGAAATACTGGAAGCGACAAATGGCACAGTATGATATGCCAGTTATGAACATGACTTTTCTTTGTTAATATACTATGGTGGGCGAGGGTGGTTTGACAACCGAGCACTGAAACCTGAAATAATAGTATGGGCCAATGAATACAGTACTGAAAGATGAACAAAATTACATATTGTCATCTGTGAGTTTATTTCTCCTCAAAAGAAATTAACATGCACACTACATACATACACACACTATTAGCGTGTTGATTTACCACGGTATGCGTAATGTAAGTGTTCAAAGTGTGCACCGCCTCGATGTAGACAGTGTTCAATCGTTCACGCAGATTCTCAAACATATCCTTAAACAAAGGTTGCTGCAGACTCCTGCAAAAGGAGATGATTTCCTCGCGTTATGCAGGCACATTTCTTGGTGGATCATCACAGTTGAACACACATTCTTTTAACATTCCTCGCAAGCAGGCATCAGATGGTGTAAGATCGGGGGAATGGGACTGGTATGGGAAGTCAGTACCACGTGAAAAGTTTTCCTGCAGCATGCCTAGAGATTCTCGAGTGGTATGACTGGTTTTTTACGTTATAATGATTATTATTTCCTCAAATTATTTTGTATATCCTGTGTATGTTAACTTCTTTATCGTCCCTGTAATGTATCAGTTCCTGTCAGAGACCTCAACCAATTACTGATTTCATTCATTTCACATTGATTTCATTCATTGAAAATGTGATCTGATGCTCACCATAATAGGGACAGTGACTCCTGAAAAAAAAATAATTATATTGTTAGTTTAAAATATTCCAAAGGAATATATCGCATTGTATATTAAATTTGATTTATGAGCGTTTAAACCCTTAACCATTTCATCACTGTAGCATTCATTACATTCTATATATGACAATTGACTACACTAAGTTATATAACTTTACTATTTACTGTAACTATTTTTGTTAATATTAAATGTAACATAATGATTGAAACAGATTATAGATTTACTTACTAATTGTCCTGCCATGGGACCCTGCCGTGGTCACTGCTAAAATATGCACAGAAGTTCTCTCTAACTTCCTGCGCTGTAAATGATGTGGCTGAGGCTCCAAATCTCCTAGGTATCCCGGGGCCATGGACATTACTGTTGTTGTTGCGCCACTGACCATCAATAATGTTGCCGAGGCTGTCAACAACATCAGCATACTGTGGAGGGCAGTATTGGCGCACTCCTGGGGTGGTATTTCCTTCAGACATCATTAGATAGTTGTGAAGGCAAATACATGCAGCAACCCATGAATGGTTCGATCCACCTTCCATCTCATGGGTTTCTGCATCACACCCCACCTGTTGGAAATGTAAATAAGTGTCATTAACATACATTCACTATTAATATACATTACTTCGTCATTAATTAACAAGGACTAGCATGACATATCAAAACTACCTTGCTGTTAATAGGCCGAAGGTATTCTCCACAGTTCTACGGGCGCGGGATAACCTACAATTGAATGCCTGTATTTCCGCTGTAAGGCCCAGCCCTGGATAAGGACGCATCAGGTTATTCTTCAACGGAAAAGCAGCATCAGCCACAAATACAAATGGAGACCTGACAATGTAGAGACCTGACTCAAATGGAATATAGCAATGTGCAGTTCTCAGAATTTCGCTGATTCGTTCTCCAAAATGATTTTGACGAGTATTGGAATGATAATAAAATTTATGATTATTCTATAAAATCGGACAGATATCTCGAAAAGAGAATCATGTGGCAATGACGGTATAATTATAATTTTTTATGGTTTGGCATTACAGAAAGTGGCTTGCATTGATCTTCACGTCTTTTCAAACATTACTCTCCCAGTTCTCAGGTACTGTGATGATATCCTGTATTAATATATTTCTCCACTCATGGCTGATGATGCCATTGTGATGGATAATAACATCCTTCCCATGAAGATTGTTAAGAATTATCTGTATCGGGGGTCACAATTTTATTCGTTCGGATCAATCATCCAAACCATTAGATCTCAATCCGAAAGTACACGATTAGGACACTCGAGAAAGATAATTTCAAGTCTTAATACAACTGTGTTTCTTAAATCTGCTTTTTCAGAAGCGCAGCGATTAATCCTGCATAAAACCTATAGGCAATGATATTAGTAGCTTGATATATTGATCTCGATACTTTAATTCATCCATAAGATATGAAACATCGATTAGCAAAATATTGTCTTTAAAAGCCAATTCTTTACTAAATGTTTACGTTACATTTAATGCATTTAGAATTTGCCAGAAAACATTTGTTTCGTTTGAAAATTGGATTTTTATTGTCGTCGATATGTGTCGCAAAAGATTCTGGCAGTGGAAAAAGCTTTTTGAAACTTCCCACCATGTGACACTGTTGAACGTCCAAACCAAATTGACATTCAATGATGATCCAAATCGTTCGGCTGAAAACGTTGCAGACAAATTCAATGTTTCTACGGTTCACACTGAAGTGCGATCTTTCTGTCCAAAGATCCATGTTCTACAGATCTCTAGTGTTTCCAACATGGCGAACCTATAGAAGAATCCATAGATTTTCAAGGGAAATATACTTAGATGGTTTCCCGTTGCCTTTCTCAAAATATATTAATGAATTATTTCAGACCTAAAGAGAAAGATAAAAAAGCAGATAAACAAAGGAAAAGAAATTTTTCAAAATCCATACCGACGCCGGGATTCGAATGCAGGTTCGACGTATCTGCTTTGTGGGAGACGACCGTTTAATCACTAGGCCACACTGGAATGGCATTAATTCACTGTCCTGTGAAATTACTATTAATACAATTTTTTTTTTTCATCGGTCGGGCATTTTTGTTCCGCCAAAGGAATTCATTTCGTTTTTTTATTTTTATTTATTTAATTTCTTTTGGGCCGTCCATATATTACGTTATTTAAAAAATAGGGAGAGGGGTCTGGTCGTTCGATGATGTTAACATGGCGCGTGGGAGGGGGAGGGTCTAGCCAAAAATGACGTCATCACTTGCTAATCTGAGCTGATCCTAAAATAAGTTTTAATACTTAGCTCAGTTAGCTCACAAATCGCCGACAGGCTTCTTAACTGGGTTTTATAAGAATAGATGATGAGCTTCAATGCTGATATTATAGAAGCAGTTTACTTAATAATTATTTCCAAAATGGTGAAACTTTCGCTGAAAATGATGTAATGCCAAGGTCTTTTAGAAATTTAAGATTGATGTTAAGAGACATATGCAGTCAAACAAGCACATCAACAATTCTCAATCCTATTTCCGTGAAAAAAAAGAATTGGAAGAAATGGAAAAGCCAGGGAAGTTAAATGCATTCAACTATGCAAATACTGCCTACTTCATATGGTATATAAAAAAAATTGTCGAATGAATAATATGAAGATTTGGTTTGTATCATGCGTAACAGTGGGTGTGATATTGGAACCAAAAATCATTCAAAGGAATCTCCTCGTTTGTACTTGCTATGTGCACATTCTGTGTTACTGAAAGAAATCGCAACTTTGGTTACAAGTGCTGATCTACCTGTGGGAATAGTTGCTGATAGGATAACGGTAAACCATCGTAGCAGGCATATTATAGGATTGCGAATTCCAATTTTAGATATTAAAACAAACAATCTTTTTCATTCTATTTATCTGGAACATAATTTTATAAATGATTTTTCTGGTAAAGGCTTATCATCTAACATCCTTAAAACCTTCCTAAATTTACTTTAGATGCTCAATATGTGAGAGAGCAGCTGGCATAGCTGTAGATCGGCAGTACATAAAGTTAGGTGTTGCCAACCATATAAAAGATGAGCTAAATTTAAAAAAAATGCGGGTGCTAGACATGATGCACCGCACTGAATTAATGAAGAAAATGCTGAAATACCAAATATTATTAATATGGTACATAATCTCAAACTTAAATGTACGATGGAATTCACGCAGGGGTTAAAATATCAAAAGCTTGTTAATAGTTCAATAGATTTTGAGGAAGTTTTGTATCAACCAAAACTTTTCAAATCAAAGAAGTTTACTGCTTATTCAATGGAAGTATTTAACACTTTCATACATGATTATTAATTTTTTGTATGAGCTTGTAAAAAAGATATGGATCAATTTGCGTTACGTGATAATTTGTTAAACAAATCCACTATATTCGATATACTTTTGTTAGCAGATTTATATGGCATTGTAGCTAAAACTTCTAAATGTGTTCAGTCAGTTGAAATTCTTCCTTGGGATTATGCAAGATCAATTAATAATTTTCATTCACATTTAAAAATATTTATGAATTACATTGATGCAATGTCCGACTTAAAAACAGTTGATGGTTTGTGTCAATTCTTGGAAAAAATTCCAGATTCAGTTTTCAAATATTCAAAACAGTTACTGAGTTATTCAAATATTGCACTTACCAAGGTGTGCCACTGCCTGATGAACCTGTAAGCTCGAAAGCTAATTAACTGCTTCAGCTAATTATCTGAAGAGGAGAAAAATCAACTGAGTTCAAATTTGAAAAGTGATTTAAAGGATTTTATCAAATTCATCACAAACATTTTTGAAAATTCGATCATTATACCAAGGGAAAAAAATGAAGGTATTGATAATTGATCATTTGATATATCCACGATCGGATGTTTCTGAAGAACATTTGGCATCTACGTTCACTTCTGAGACATTCTCAGGGTATATCAGCGACTTTCCTTTTAGCCTTACAAATATTGATAAGGACCCTTTTTTTCTTTGAATATAAAGAGCTATGTTCTTCGATGCAGCATAAAATGTCTAAAAACAGGGATGAAGGGTCACTTTGTGATTTACGAAAGCTTTTTAAGTTATCTAGGGTAGGGCTGAAGCATAAATTCACCCTTATTCTAAAATTTTTCTCGTTTTGTATGTCAATCCCTGTGTCAGAGGCACTATGTGAGAGTTGGGGTCAGCAATAAGCAATGTGAAGGTAAAAAGATAAAGAGGTAATGATGGCTCATTAGAAGACATTGGCACATCAGATATGCGTGTATTTATTATGTTTAATGGTCCTGGAAGTGAATATTAGCATATATGCAAATTTTTAAAAGCTACAATAGTTGAAAAATATGGGATGTCATTCTTTCAACATTTTAAGCATGTGTCTATAAATGTTTCTTTTAAATATGCTGTTACTTCGAAAGTAGTCAGTACAGTTATTAATGATTCAGATAAATGCTTACCATGTTTTCACTAAGTTACATAATAAATAATTTTGAAAGATTAACTGTGTTTAAGTTACTTTTCTTTCCTTTCAGCCTCAGGTATTACTTACTTTCAGGTATTACTTTTCTCTTAGCTTGCAATAACTGCAATTTCAATTTTAAACTATATAAATATTTATTTACTGTCTGCATGTACTATTGGTCATATATTTTAAAATGCTAATTTTGCTTTAAAATGACAGAATTTATTATAATAGTAAGCTTGGCTCTGCATCGTTCGAAGTTGCACGAAATTTTGGCTTCTGAAACTGGTGCTGCAGATTGATACAGAAAATTCTGCTACTAGGGAGAGAGTCACGGGGCAGGCACTTGATGTCGTGTGGGCTGAGGTTAACGTGGATGAGTTTGGAGGAATGGATGAAGTCCCCATGGGAAATCATTAAATAAACAATCACCTTTACAAAAACGTGTAACATCTAACGTAATCTTTAATAAATTCAAAATAGTATATACCAAAATGAACTTCAA
>JAFIDM010019049.1:0-16500 GCA_023159025.1 Thereuonema tuberculata
TTAGCAGTTTTAATTATTATAATAACACGTTAAACGGGTTTTAATTATGTATGCGGCAAAAGCTACCATTGCCGGCGTTTTATCTAAGTATTATTTTATTAAGAATGACATTGTAAGATTTCTGGACATTCATAAAAAAATAGAAGCTTCAAAAGCGGCCATCACTTTTAATAATATATGTAAAAAAGAAAATATAGTCCCGCAGGGATGCGTGATAAAATTAGAGGCTAGTAATTGTAAAATTAACAAACTGAAACAAAAGTTACAACAACTCTTAATTGCCGAAAGAATTAAGAACGCGCATATAAAAAAAGCCCAACTCATTGCACAATTAAAACGGTTGTCTAGTTTTTTAAAGGATAGATTAAGCTCTAAGGACTATATGTATTTATTAATTAAAGGGGCAAAAAAGGCAAGGTATGCCAAGACGGCTATTGCTGACAGACACTGCAGAAAGTTGGGAAAACTTATGAGTTCGGTCGACTTTAATCAAATCAATCATGTTTTGTATATCCAAAGAAAGGTCATTAATGACAGCGCGCTTCAGATCTCACCCATCCAAGAGGATCTGTTAAGTAGGGGACTAAAATTTAATATTGGTCATGAAAACCTTAACACCATGGAATTATTAACAAATCTTGAATCCCAGATCAGGTTCATTTCGGATAGGGGTGAACGCACTAACATGCGAAAAACGGTAGGAAGGGTGGTCAATGGCTTAAAAAAGAAAAAAAGATCAAGGTCCACGCTCACCCAAATACAACTTAAGGAATTATTACAGTTAAAAGATCACAATGACAGTGTCATCTTCACGGAAGCCGACAAGGGAGGGGCTACTGTTATCCTAAACAAATGTGATTATATCTGCATGTGTGAGTCGTTTATTCACAATACTAAGGGATTTAGTCCCCTTGGGTTATCTGAAAAGCAGATTATCAAAGAAATAAATGATAAAATTGAAAAAGCCTCCATACAGGGATTAATTCCCCCTCGTAAAGCAAAGGAGATAATATCCCGTAATATGTCCCTACCCATGCTTAAAGGATTGCCAAAGACACATAAAGAGAAACAAAACTCCCTCTTTAAAATTAGGCCTATTATTGATTGTAAGAATAAGGCCATTATGTTCATCTCGAAAATTCTGGAAAAAAAGATTAAACTTCTTCCGTATCGTTCGAAGTTTTGTATTATGAATCGAGAGCCGTTTATAGAACACATTAGGTCCTGTCCTCTAGTGCCTAATACACGTATGGTGTCGTTAGATGTCATTAATTTGTACACATCTCTAACTCCCTCTCTTGTTATAAATGCAATACTCCATGCCATTGACAATGATAAGGAAATTATTCATGAGAGATTTTTCTTTAATTTCCATGAGACTGCTAGGTTAATCACTTTATTATTTCATATGCAGATATTCTCCTTTAATGGCAGGTTTTATACTCAGACCTCCGGGGTATTTATGGGTTTACCGTCTTCGGCAGTTATGGCCGAGTGCGTTATGGCGTTTATCGAGTTTCAGGCGTTTTCTATAAGTAATGTCATTAATAACGTGCATTACATTTGCAGATATGTTGATGATTCTTTCTTAATTATAAATAATCATTATGTAGACTCTATACTAGATGATTTTAATGGTATACACGCCAGTATACAGTACACTATGGAAGAAGAGAATAGGGGGATTCTTCCTTTTTTGGATGTTTTAGTGAAACAGTACAAAATTGGGTATGAAACGACGGTATATAGGAAGCCTTCTGATGCTTTAATTTCAATACATTATTCTAGTTCGGTCCCAGAACATTATAAACGGAATTCCTTACTTATGGCCCTTGATAGAGCTGTAAAAACATGCTCTACGCCGACCTTACTACAACATGAAATTGAGTTCATTAAACATATTTTTAAGGATAATGGTTTCCCTGACATGTTTATATATAGATGTATAAAAAGGTTCTGGCAAAAAATGAAATATAAAGAAAGAAACCAAGAAGGTTATGATGTTAATCAATGGCATACTCCCATTCCTACAACAAGATATAAAAAAGCACTACGTTATGTGCCAATTACGTTTGATGAGGTTTTATTTAAAAAACTGAAGCCATTATTGAGTAGGTCAGGTATTGGACTGGCATGCCGTCCAAGTAATACGATTGGAAATTTACTTAATCGTAAAGAAAAGCCCAAAAATAACAAGGAAGAGATTCTCAATAAACAGGGAACGATATATGGGATAAGGTGTCAAACGAACAATGGTCAAAAAAGAAATAACGCGTGTCTATATATCGGTCAGACAAAACGCTGTTTAAGTAAGCGGTTAAATGAGCATGATACTGCGGTTAAAAAAGAAAATTTAGCATATCATACAGCATCTCACTGTAAAGCGAATAACCATAAATTGAACATAAATAGTCCTATTATTTTTGGCACAAGAAATGATGAGTATTTGAGAAGATTCTATGAGTCTGGTATGATGAGGATTCAAAAAAGTTACAACCAAGACCTCTCTACCACCAATATCATAGAATATGGTCTGTAATATCCGGAAAAAAGGGGGAGAAAAAAGGGGAAAATGAGGGAAAAAGGGGGAAAAAGAGAAAAGAAGAAAAAAGAAAAACAGAAAGAGGGGAGGAAGAAGAGAGAAAGAGGAAATTTTTTTTTTTTTTCCACTTCATGAAATTATTCTTTAAAAAAAGCGCCTTTGACAACTAGCAGACAGCTATTTCCTTTATAGTCATTAATGTCACCCACACCAGGGGGAGACTCTATATCCTTGGCGAATCTACGATCATTCTTACCGACGACTCCAAACACGGAGGAACAATTTTTTAACTTGGGAGCAATACTTGATAAAGGACCCTATAACATAAGATGAGGGTTTGAAACGTTGTTGTATATATTTTATGCTTTTAATTAATGGATATGTGTTTTTAATCGTTAGCAGTTTTAAATATTTATATTCTATATTATTTATAGAGAGATGTCCATACACGTAGTCACATGTAACGTAGGTTTGTAAATGTTTCTTATATAGATGTATGTAAATAATAAATAATTTTAATTACTACTTTTACCATACGCATACTTTATTTTCACTATCATAAGCTTATTATTTAATTTTCATTATCATACTTTAATGTGAACGCCATTATCTCATCTTAGAAGGAAAGGCCCCGATCGCGCACTTTCGTGATTTCATACTTGGCAGATACATAGAATGTTACCTATCATTGCACAATATACCGGTCAAAGGTGATGTCTGATCACTGGCGACGCGTAACAGCTAACCAAAGGTTTGAAATGAAACAGAAATAAGAATAAGAACTACAATAAACACAGAATAAGAACTACAGTAAATATAAGAACCCCAAAATCATCTTGGAAAGCGATTATGTGTAGTACGTTCACAAAGAATCTCGTTGCATAGCTTCACAGTTAGCAAAATCTGAACGCGGTAAGAAGTCCAATACATTATGATGATGAGAATGGATGGCTAAGAGAATGGTTCGAAGAGACATTTTTATGCTGTAGCATAAAAAAAATTGCTAAATAGAATACTTACAGCAAACATTTTCATCCATTCGGTAATAAAAATGAAAACAAAAAGGAGGATGATAGCACAGTAGTTTGCTTGTTTGATTTAAGCTGCTATTCACTTACAAAAGTAAATAGTAGAAAATATCACAGACGGACTTTATCTTTTGTACCAATTCGACTGATCCCCCCCCAAAAAAATACATGTAAAAATCTGTAGTTCCTTTTATAAAATTTCCTAACAATTCATTGTTTGATAATAACGGAGGCACTGTTCGTTTTCGAAAGCCAGAATCAACATTGGCGGACGATACGCTGAGATGGGCACTTTCCTAAGAAATTCTTTTGGACATTTTCGCTTTTAATAAACAAATAACGGAGGAGCATTTTTACAATAGTATTTATTCTTTCCATAATTCTTTCCCGAAAAGCGCAAATAGAACGCAGCTACTAGTAAACTAACACTATAAAAAGTAAACATCCCATCTTTATTTCTCCTAACCCCTATTTTGATGAAATCGAAGGAGACCTGATGCACGCGCAAAAGCGCTGAAGGTTCTCTTAAACAAATTGAATCAAGGAAAGATAATATACAGATAAACAGCTTAATTGAATGAGAACCATTTTAAACTCGACATTGACACACACTACAATTTAATAAAAATAAAATAAAAAAACACAATTTCAATAACCTTTTATTTTCAAGACAGAATATTACTTAAATCTGGACAAGCAAATCGTATACATAATTTGTTATTTAATTACGCAAAGAAAATGTCTTAAACTCCAAATAAAAAGCAAAATAGCAATTTTAAAAAGCCTACAATTGGTATTAGTAGAAAAAAAAGTAAAATATTATATTTAATGCGTTGTTTGAGCAACTTAATATAGATAGAAATGATAAGGATGCTAGTGAAAACTTTTCTCCCCTAACGTAACTGCGTGTTATTGAAAAATAAATTTGAAATAATAATAGCCTAGTTATTATTAGGCAGTTGCGTACTATTGCGGCAGAGCAGATGGCGCGCATTAGCAATTTGTGGGGTTTTCTGTCCGTAACTGACCAATGGTCATTTTCATGTCCGAACAACATGCAAAATTTTCAGATATTAGCCCAATCGTCTGAACACACATTTCTACGATCAAACTCAGGGATGAGATCAGATGATAAAAAGCTTTACAGAAACTGCAATTTAATATACAATTTACCGTTTTTTATTTTAATAAGATGAAAATGAGATTGTTTGGGAGAGCTGTAGGCTACTGCAAAAGAATACAAAATTATAAGGAACAATTTTCCTGTTTTATCCAGAAATATCTGTTTTAGATAAAAAAAATTAATGAAGTAAATTATATCCTTCATTCTTTTTCTTGGTCTCCTTATATTTCGTTTTCCTTTAGAGTTTTATTTTTATTTCCTTATTTTTCCTCTTCTTATTCTGTGCATATATGTACAGTTACATAGACATACTATTCTTTTTTTATTGATGGAGCTTTTAATCTTTAATTCTTTTCTTAAATCTTTATTTTTTATTCTATCCTGTCTTATATATCCTTCTGTTCATCTGATTCATTTCATTTATTTATTATTCTATTTTTTATCTTTTGCCTTTAATATTTAACATTATCAATTGTATTGGAAATTGACATTATTTTTATATATTTTCAATAGTGTTTCTTTTCTCTTGATTCTACTCATCTACATTCGCAATCAGAATATAAGCCTATCATTTAAAAGTAGACGTCTGCAGAGTCACCAGCTGTTTATCGATAACACATACAGATTAATTAATACTGTTATCAGTTGATCCTGAAGTAGTTTCCAGATAACCATCGAACCCTAAAAACCTTCCTGATGTTTCCTCCTGCCTTTGCTGTCAACGAGCATCAACGCTCTAATTCGTCAGACTCAACTCCTAAAAAAAAATAAAGTTAGATCAGAAGCGTTACCGAAAATATTGAATCTTGTTATTAAGTTATTCGGACCTACAAAAAAAAATCCTGCAAAGTTTATATATCCCAGGATATCCTTCCAAGTGAAAATAAATAAGACATCGGAAGCGCAGTGGTGCTTCAAGGAATAAATTACACATGAATTTTCTCACTCGTTTTTAACTTTAGTGAGTTTTTCTTTGGGTAATTTATTCCTTGAGGCACCACTGCGCTTCCGATGTCTTATTCATACCAGCCTCAGTAGCGAGACTTTGTTATTTACAGTGACTTCTCCTGGCTGATGATCGCCAACGAGCGTGAAACAGCTTTTCCAGAATATCACTTGTGAATAACTTGGTCTCATCCATATTTTGAAAAATAAATAACTCGGGAAGAACTTTAAACAGGCTTTCCTATGAATGCTTTTTTTATATACATATCGCTTTGTTTTCTAAAACCATGAAAACAATACAAAGTTTATTCTTGTAATTTATCTTCAAATTTTTCATGTTCTGAATTAAATCAGCAAGTGATTTGCTTAAATCGTTTAATCCAAGTAATCTTAATTATTTTAAAATCACGTGCAAATGGCGGCGGATTCGAATAAATATGCATTGTTACGCATCGAGAGAAATGCATTGTTTTGCTTCTCTTAATACATTTGAATGAAATTTTTTTTTATCATCTTCACGCGACAGGATCCGCACACACACTTTCCAGAACAAATGTTTGATCGTTTCTTGTCTGTAAAAGACATGTCAAGAAGAGTTCTAGAAGATCCGTTAAGTGATTCAAAAGGTATTAGAAGAACAAACAAACAAACACATTGATGAACCTTATTTAGAAAAATAGAGAAAAATAAAATTAGCAGGCCCTTACGTTTATTACGATTAAATAAAGCAATACATTCATAAAAGCTTGAAAGATTATATCTTTGAAAAGCATTAAAAATTATTATATCAGTTCTTGTTCAATTCATATGGTTTGTAGATGATGTTTTTATTACTGGTATTAAAAGTTGAGTTGATTGTATTTTAAATAACAGCTCTAAAAATTTTTACTTTAATTACTGACGAGAAAATAAATATATAAATTTCGTTTTTATGTGATGTAAAATGGACGGAAACCGACATCTAGAAACTTAAACAATTCTCATCTTTACTGTAAGAGAAGTTTTACGATATAGAAATGGAAGGAAAAACTGTTTAAAAAGAAATACAGCATGCTAATTAGGAAATTAATCTGAGCCTGAAGGTAATATTAAAATATTTTTTTTTGCTTTTTTTTTTGTTTAAGTCTTTCTCATGTGTTATAAATAAATACTTGCCAACATGCTGCAAACTTGAAATTTGGCAAATGTGTAGGTTCCATACTGTAGACAAAGTAAAAAGTATAAAAATAAACTTTATTTTTCTTTTTTTTTGGGTAGGGGCGAGAAATAAACATGAAGTGTGTAGCGGCAACCCGCAATACACTTGAGTTAAGCGGTCTGCAATGCTTTTCCCTCCCATTTCGAAGTACTCTTACAATTTCAATTTCTTTCACATCCACATCGTTGTAACCCATACGAAGAACCGGGTTTTGCAAGTGTGTTATAAATTTAAGGGTGTTACAAATATTGGATCAAAATCTAATACATACTCGGTAGTTTCGATTATCAAACCAGTATCAAGATAGATTTGGCTTTACTAGAACGACCTCTTTGTAAAAATGGTTACGTTTTGTTATAATAGCAGGGCAAATAAAAATGTAAATACAAAACTCCAAAACGGGGTATAAATGTGCAGATATTTAGTATTTTTAAAGATGCCTGCCAGAATATTATTTTGCATTAATTAAACTTAATTAATATGGCCGTAGTCAAATGCACATCTCCCTATGGGCTAAACATCCTGTGACCAGAGATAAAACAATTTTGGTGAAAGAAAATTCCTTCAATAAAAATTGTCATCGATTGTTGATAAAAAAAATCTCGTAAAAATTTGTAAAACGCTTTTTGATAATAATACTAGTAATAATATTAAGATATAAACTTTAAATATGTCTTTTCAATGTTTCAATGTTATGAAATATCATTCACAATGATAAAAAATAGAACAAAGTGAATGTAATTTTGTGCTAAAGCACAAATTTAAGGGCGACCTTTAATAATATAAACAATTTAAAAATAATAATAATAAAAAAGGAAGTACATTGACGCATAAAGAAAAATTAAAAAAAAAAAGTTAAGAAAATAAGAAAAAAAAAATAGATATACGGATTCGAACCAACAACCTTAAGTATAGGAGTCGGATACCTTAAGCATCAATAGCTGACAACTGAAATGAGATGGTTGCATTTCTAACATTAAAGCTAATATAGGAAATCCAATGAAAACAATGCCAAATATCTCGAACATGGAGGGGGGCATAGCCCCTGAAAATACCCCATTCCTCTGGTGTTTGGGCCTCTGAAAATGATGGTGAAATCCGTTTATCGATCCGACCTTCCGTTCGGGAGTTGTTGGGGGAGGACAGACACGGATGGACGGACGAGCAGGACAAACGCAATAGCTACCGATTTTGCGCTATCACAGTGGCTCCCAAATAGGTCGCTAAAAATGATATTGTACTTTCGTGTAATATTTAAAGTAATTATAAATTCAGATAAAGAGTGATGTAACCTTAAATTAAAATTGCAAATAATTTAATTGAAATCAATTACATTCAAATAAATGTTTTGAATAAAAGGACGACAAAAATTAACATAGAATTATCTTTCCTGTGACGATATATTCTATAGACACAAAATATAAATAAATATGATAGACATAGAACTGTTTTGAAGGAGGAAGACAGAGGCGAAGGAGGGGCAGTTATCAAGACCTCCATGTCCCCTATAAGAAAGCTCCAGTGGGGTATTAAATGTTTTTTACAAGAAGGAGAGCTACAGCATCCATTAAACCAAGGGTCAAACGATCTTCAAAATAGACATTCGACCCTAGACAGACAGACAGACAGACAAGATAGATAGATAGATAATTAGCGTTACATTTCATTCTTTAATTAAATCACTATCCCACAATCAAATTGGACGACATTGATTGAAAAAAAAAATACACCTGATTAATAAAACTGCGTTGTAGCATCCGTTACATTAATATTGACCTCAACAGCACAATCATTACTCTTAAGATTGATATGTTGAACCACGCTGTTGTATTTTTAAAGGGTTTCTATTGTAGGAAATGAAGGGCATTTGCAAACAATATCTTCCTGACATGTTTACAACGATTTACGGCGTTTTGAATTAATTAGGCCTAGATTATCTGCACAGCAGGAACTACTTAGATGGAAGAATGTTAGCTTGATTGTGTCTACAATGAGTCAGCTGAATAAAAATTAAACGTTCCATTAAAACGTTGTGTTTCAAATGGGACTCGAATAATGAAGCGTGGTCTTTTAAGACATTCGAATTAAACTGCAGTTCATAATTTTGAATAAGTCCGTTTTTACGACAGTAATATTATCTGCTTTGTTATGGCGCATATCTTGGTATCCAACACTTGTTCTAAGACAAGTGAAACGTGCTGATTCAAAATATGCAAACCATTTGTCTCCATCACCCACCGTTTTTTAGATATACTCCTTCAACCATTTATATTTCACTAGAACAATTATTGTTACAT
Source organism: Thereuonema tuberculata (assembly GCA_023159025.1). Lineage (NCBI taxonomy): Eukaryota > Metazoa > Arthropoda > Chilopoda > Scutigeromorpha > Scutigeridae > Thereuonema > Thereuonema tuberculata. The sequence goes on from JAFIDM010019049.1 coordinate 9,134, forward strand.
GGAGTACTAATGAACATGGCATTAGCCAAGCAAATAGTGAGATTGCGTCACATGGCACATATACTATATAGTAATATCTAGTTCAAGATATAATATACAAATAAAATCTATACACACTGAAAATACTTCCATAATTTAAGATGTGTTTGGTTTGAATTTCTTGTCTGTAGACTTCCGTTTGTGCTGAGCATTTAGCATGTCACGCTGAAGTGTCCAGCAATAGTCAGCCAACATTGCTGCACTCCATCGACCCTGATACCGTGACTCCATCACCGAGATGTCCTGGTGAAAACGTTCACCATGTTCGTCACTGACTGAACCTAGATTTTCGGGGAAGAAGTCAAGATGTGAGTCGAGGAGGTGAATTTTGAAGGGCATGTTGACAGCCAGCTGTTTGTACGCTCTGATGCACTTTTTCACAACATTTACATAGTTAGCAGATATATAAATTCCAAGGAAATTGGCTACAACTGATTTGAATGCCACCCATGCATTTTTTTCAGTATCATTCAGTAAGTCTTGGAAGTGGGTGTCAGCAATTATCTTCCTTACTTGTTGACCTATGAACACAGCTTCTTTCACTTTCGCATAACTCAACTCTGGAAACTTGTTGCACAGGTACCGAAAAGCATCTAAGTCGTTGTCTAGTGCCTTCACGAAATTCTTCATGAGTTCAGCTTGATGTGAAGCGGTGGCATGATAACTTTGTCACGGTCAATCAACACCACACGAAGGACATTTTTATTTTCTAGCTGCATTCTGGTTCTGATTGGCTAATTTTTCTTTAAGTAGTGGTGCTTTCTATCTCTACTGTTTCACTTGCAGATAAAACAGCAGTACTTGGTGTACCCCGTCTGCATTCCCCTGAGAATTGTGATAACTTTTAAATCACCACATATATACCATTTGTACTCGTGATAGCGTAGTTTTTCAAGAAGTAGCGACATAGTCTCTTTCAGATGGTAGAATATCCATCCGGTACTGATGCATATTGGTTTCCATTGTGTAATAATACTGCTTTCAAACTTGTTTTAGACGAGTCGATGAACAATCGCCATGCTTCAATGTTGTGTTCCACCCCGAGGCTCGATATGAACCTTGAACTTCCGTACAGTAGAAAATGTGAAATTCTTTGCAATAAGTGACACTAAGTTCTTTGTGTCTGTGGCGAAAATGTGAAATTGTTGTACCCGGTGCAAGCAAATTAAATTCTTTAAGGCGCGAACCGAGCAGTTCAGCTTCACCTTTTGGTAGTGCAAGGTCCCGTAAGAGATCACAAAGATTAGCATTGTCAATTAAATGAATACCTTCTCCAGATTGGTAGTCAGGATTTGATACGTTGCTGGAAGATGAAAGAGAACTTTCTTCTTGAGTTTCTTCATCAACTGTATATTCTGTATGTGCTATTGGTATTGGACAAGCGATGTGATCATGTGGAATTGGTTTAGAAACTGAAGAAACGTCTGGATACTTTAAAGCTGCACAAGTTTTGTAGGAAAATCCGGTGACATATGACAAACAGAAATAACAGTCTGTGGTGTGGTTGCTTGACTCACACCATATCATAGGAACTCCGAATGCCAGATGGTTGTTTTTCTTCGCCTTCCTTATCCAACCGCGCAAGTTGCATACACGTGTCAAACAGATAAACTGAGGTGCCCAAAATTACCAGTATCCACCTTTGAATCGAAGTATAGTTCATATGCTTTCTTCAGAAACGGTGTAAAAGTCTTCCGATGGGATTTGTCTGTTAGATAGCCGCACACATAGCAAAACAGATCTGGTGAATTTATGCAACCTTTAGACGCCATAATATCGCCTTAAACTGACAATAAAAAAAAACAACGAAAGATTAGTAATGTGATATCGAAAATGTTTTAAAGTAGTACCTTAAATATAACTTCTGTCACAGACGACGAAAATATTCTGAGGCTTTGCCTTAAAAATTACAAAAAACGTGGGGTAAAAAAAATTGATGAACGGTGTTCCATGAAAATTAATTTTTGTCAATATGTTCAAAACCTGACGTGATAGAGCAAAACGGTTTTCAGATTTGAAATCAGCATAAAAAACTACATTAGAAAAAGTAAACACCATGCCAGATATTTACAGCTTGTTTATCAGTGTTATTAGTCCGATTCTGAGTAAATTTTGGCTTTTTTAGACCCGGCTCGTCACGTGTCAAAGAGCTGGTCTTCGGGTTGGAGTTGCCGTCTTGGAGAACGTTTATTTTTCCCCTCTTGGGTATTTCTTCTCCAAACTGGTCCCAGGGATCACGCGGCCCTCTGTCAAATAGTATCGGATTTCTTATTCGGGGAATAAATTAGGTAAACGAGGTATTTTTTTTCTGAACCTTCATTCTGTTTGGAGATCGCAGCAGCCTTACCTCCTATCTAACCTCGAAAAGAATACAGGCGTGATGATTTAACGTAATATTTTATTTTTCTTTAATCCTATCGACTTTGTTTTCAAAGTAACATTCAAATCATAGTGTTTTGGATGTTACACCATAAGTACAAACGTACAATGTTACAAGAAAAAGTTGAAACTTGACTAGTCAATTCTGATCAGAGTTGAATTAATAAATGAGTATTGTATGACCTCTGTGTTGGTATCGAATTAATAAGGGTGACCAATTTGTAATTATTATTTTGATAAAAATAGACGTCCATTAATAAACTAGAGTATTTTGATTATATTATGTCTTCATTAAAACACTACAAATATATCTGCTACCTAATAAAAGTATAAGTTAATACTGAAACATCAACTATGATATAGATTATATAACTATAAACGCATAAAAAAAAAACTTATGTTAAGATTTTATAAATTAAAATATTAGTATTATTAATTTCTCAATTTATGACGTAAACTTGCAAAGAAACCCATATTAGTTATTTTATAGAAGATAATGTACATAAAAACGGGTTTAATATAAAAATATTTAATTATCTATAGAACAACATGTTTCGCAGCTATTTTACTGCATTATCAAGTCAAAGTATAATATTAAAATAATACAAAGATATGCTAAAATTGTGCTCTAGATAATTAAATATTTTTATAATAAACCCGTTTTTATGTATCTTCTATAATATAATTTCAAAATTCTTAAACAATTAATTCACCAAAAAATAAAATGCTTATGAAGAACATTAAATTATTTATAAAAGCTCTCACCGATGACAGCTCAGATATTTCTTATTTCTATGTCATTTCTTTACGCTTTAATATCAATTTATGGCAGGTTAAGTCTTTTATTTATATTAAACTAGGGTTGGATTCAGTTTTGGTATTTTATATTCAAATTCCTTGGTACCTGATGGTTTCGCAGGCCAGGATTTGAAGTTTTTGTGTGTTTTGGTTCTTTTTTAAATGTGTTTTCTTTTGGAGGGAGATCACAGCCGGGTGCGGAAGTGGTTTCTCTTATCATTTTTGCACTATCTGAGCGTTTCATCTGGTGAATGGGTTTGGCTGATGAGTCCCTAAAAAGGACGAAACGGTCCGTCCCCAAACTCTCACCGACGAAAGCTCAGCTGTTTTTTTATTTCTGTCTCATTTCTTTATGTTTTATTAGCACGTGAAATTTTTTGTTTATTTATGAATTATTCTATTATTATTACTTTTACCAATATGTTATTATAATGGGTTGAAGATTCGTTAAAGTCGCCTTCTCTTACAGGACAATTCATACGAAAAGTATTACTAAATAGAAAAATTGAAATTGGTAGATTAAGAGCATAACGAAGATAATGCATAGGAACTCGGAAAGGAATATGGTTAACATTCTCCTCTTTAGCATCGTAACTTTCATAATGAGTGTTTCTATTCCTTTTCTTGCAAATTATTGGAACAGATGCTGGAAGACAATAACGAATTCCTTCCCCCTCAGCTAATGAAGCTCGAGCCTTCTTAGTAATTATGTGAATAAACAAAACTTCATAATTTGGACTTTTCAACCCCAAGGGCGACTCCACCACGAGCTCTGCATGGCAACAAATTAAACTTCAAAGGTACAACATTTACTTACCTTTACTGACTAGGAAGGTTATTAATGGATACATGTGGACAGCACTTCCTTCCCTATTTAAAAAAAAAGTCCGACCGTCCAACTAATAAAGCAAGGAGGCTTCATTTTGCCAGGAGCCGTTGATTCAGTCGTCCCGTCCTCCAGCTTCTGTTCTTTGACCACAGGGTTCCAGATTCAGAAGAGATAACTTTTTTTTCTTGATAGACAGTTATTATTAACTTTGTTTGTGAAATTTTTAGGTATACTTATATCGATTGTATTTTGTATACATTAACCTCATTCATATGCTAGCGATACATACAGTCGTAGTTAATACTTGCATTATGCTATCAGAAATGCTTGTGTACGCCAAAACCCTAAGATTTCTTCATAGGGATCTATTAATTTACCTAATACTATAGTCCAAGTTGAAATTCTAGCAAAGGAAAGAGTAGAACTAAGTTGAAAGTAGTTATGTACTCCATTTCCTCTGTGTTTTATGATCACTCTGAATATGTCGTTTTGTCCTTTTAAAAGTTTAAATAAACGTGGGTTAATTTTTTTCATTTTGTTAAAACTACGCCATCCCCCCTGTCTTCCCCTGCAAGTATGAGATAATCCAAGAAGAATCGATTCCAAGCGGTTGTGGCAAAAAGTGATATTTTATTCCTTTTTGAATGAACTCATTACTTGATAGCGCGCCATTGTTGACGGAGAGAAGCTAAAAAAAATTAACATTAAAATTTACATTTTAATCTAGTAGGCTAACGTTAACGAGTTATTTTCTTTTTTCTCTGGCTTTTCTCTCATTGCGCCATACACACACAAAGGGAGTGATAAGAAACAATAATTTGAATGTAGTCCCCGTGGCCTAATGGATAAGACGTCTAACTTTGGATCAAAAGATTGCAGGTTCGATTCGCGTCGCGAAGATGTCAATATAAAAATTTTTTCATAGAAAATTTTGAAGTTCCACAATGCTCATTGTGAATCTGTCGACTTTCTCGCAACAATGGAAAAACGTTTTCCAGTGTTGCACTAACATTGCGATTATTGGAAATCACAACAATTGCGCCTTGTATATTTGTCGACTTCCTCGCAACAATGCAACAGGAACAATCGTTTTTCATTGTTGCTCTGCGCCGGACAGACAGAGAAATAAAAGATCTATATAGTAATATAGATTCATTTTACTTTCTGGCAACTGTAACATTTTGACTATTAAAGAAAGACCACAAAATGACTTTCGCGTCATGTGATAACTTATGAACACTGGAAAGGTAAAATTGAGCATTGTTTTCGAACACTTCCAAAGCGAATTACAAAAATGCTAATTGATTGTAGCGAAGAAATTAATTCAGCGTCTAATATACACATAAAGGTCAACAGAAATTTATTTATCTAAAACATCAATGCAGCAAAAGTTCAATCGAGATATGTGAGATCACAACAGATGACATATATTGACCAATATCACATTTTCAGGATATCTTTCATGTTGTGATAAATTTTTTATTTTTTCACATTTGATAATTAGACTTTTCTGTTATTAAATATATTTGAAATGGGAACAGGACTCCCCTAAAGATAGCTTTGAAATGTGAATTTGGTAATTAAATGTAATATTCAAGAATATATGTGGGCCCGGTAGCCGAGTGGATAAGGGCGCTTGGCTGCGGGTTGGAGGTAGCGGGTTCGATTCCCGGCCTCGGCGGAGGACGGGAATTTTTCCACGCTTCTTTCTCCTCCAAACGGGCCCTAGGGTCTACCCAGCCCTCTATAGAATGGGTACCGGGTTTCTTTCCCGGGAGTTACAGGCGGGCGAGCGACGGGCCGACCCCCCGTCCTCAACTTTGTACAGTAGGTTCTGAACACTGGAGCCTACCCTCCAGTTGCATTGCGCGGTCCTCTGGGCCTGATCGCAACTTTAACTTTAACTTTATTCAAGAATATACATAAAATAATCACGAAAGTAATGCATGTATTATACAGAAAATTGGACATAAATGCAGAGATAGACAAAGATTGATGCATTGGAATTGGATTATTTGAGAAGAAGATGTAGATCGAAAATTCAAAGAATAAGTAATGAAGAGAGTAAAAGAATAATAAATGTAGAAAAAAACAATAACAGGCGAAGTAAAAGAGAGATAATGAAACAATGGGTTAGTAAATAGCAACACTGTAGCCCCTCTGAAATATCTTTAAACCATTACTATGTTAAAGCTGAAGGTATCCCAAATTATGTGTATTTAACCCAAATTACAGGTCTGTAATTTTTCGTCATAGATAAAAAGGTTAAAATCAGGACGTTTCAGCCTAACCAGTAGGCTATTTTCAACAGTGCTGCTGGTTTGGATAATTTGCGCTTAAATAGTTTTTTATTTAATAGTATTTAAATAATATTTAATAGTATTTGATAGTTAATGGTTGATGCTAGGGGTATCGGCTATGTGTAAGACTTTCAATGTGAGGGAGTTAGCTAAGAATGATTAATTAATTAATTAATTATTATGTTTTCTAAAAATGACAGTGATTTATGTTATTTTTGTGTTGCATCAACCTAACAATGATTTTTAATCAGGGCGATCTAATAGAAAGAATGCATTCAGCAATGTTATTGTTAGTCATCTAGCAATGGTTTAACAAATATGAGAAGGACTATCGATAGTACTCTTTTACCACATAATTTTCATTCTAAAGCTCCTTTTACTCACTCATAATATAAACCTAAAACAATAATGAAAATAGATGAGGTGAGGAAAGTAAAAATTGATTGGGAAAATGTTAAAATAATAGGTAGATGAAGTAGAAGTGTATAATCATATTTAATTATTTAATAATATCTCAAATGTAAATTGTTTTTATAATTATCTCCATTAATGAAAAATGTTATGTTAAACACAACACAGATACGTTTCCCAAATGACAGCACTAAGCACGAGAAATGGTAAATAAAGTTCAGTTGGATGTGACCCAGAGATAAGCGAGGCACTGCTTAATATAAAAAAAAAAGGAATGACTAACTGGGAGATATTTTTTTAATTAACCAACTGGATCTCGAGCCATTTTGAATCAGGATACTAAGAAATCGTTTAAAGCATGTTTATGGTAATCAGAAGATTTTTATTAATATTGCTTGAACTATTTGCTACGACTAGGCTAATTCGCTCTTATGCCGAACCAACAAAATATGCGATGGCCAACAATGATTCTTAAGAATTTGTTTATTATGGGCGTTGTATATTTAGGTGGTCTACACCAGCGGTCGCCAACCTTTAGAACTTCATGGACCATTAAGTGTATACTCTTAATTTGGCGGACCACTAATATGAATTTAGAAAAAAAGATAAAT
>JAFIDM010019050.1:0-16496 GCA_023159025.1 Thereuonema tuberculata
AATTAGCATGAAACAGCTAAAGAAGTAAAGAAACACGCGTGGAACAGCTAAACGAACTGAAGAAACTAGCGTGAAACAGCTGAAACAACTGAAAATATCACATTGAAACAGAAGAGATAGCTAAGAAAATTAGCATGAAACAGCTAAAAGAAGTAAAGAAACATGCGTGGAACAGATGAAATAACTAAATTAAAAGGATAAAAATAGAAACAAAAATATAGAAACAGATCTAAGAATAGTTTATATTTATTATTGTTGGCTACAACAAATCTAATTGTAATGTTAGAACCGGAACCTACTCTGTAGGTAAATCAGAACCCGGATACCTTGACGGCACGCGAAGGAGCCACGGGCGACTCTTAATGAGTAATGCACATCCTTGGCACACTAGCGAACTATAGTGGAACTATAAGGGTCATTAGCAATCCAGGTTTTTATAGCAGCTTCACGTTACTCCTCCCGTCAAAATACTGGCAGCCTGCCCTAGTTTCCGTCTCGAGTTCTCACTGAGGGTACAGGGTTTTTCGTGTACGTCGCTGTTAACGAAAGAGACAGTACGTTGGTCATATCTGAAAACATATAAATCATGTGCTTTTAAGTTAGTAAAAACAATCGACAATATTACAATCAATTTTGATTTTTTTTTGCCTCCTGTTTACTAAGAGAGAGAAGGAATATCAAAATCACTCAATCTGTCTATGAGTGTATATGTGTCCTCCTTTAATAATGTTTAAACTGCTTGACGGAGCTTCTTGAAATTAGGCGTGCATATTTAAGGACAAGAGAACATCTAACTTATTTTTTTTATTGCTTTTTAATAATTCTTAAACGAATGATGAAATATATATTTCACACATACCAAGAAAAATCATAGTTGGGGTGACAGTTTTCAGTAAACATTGGAAAGTGCTTTATAAAAGTGAATACTTATGTGGATATATGCACCTTATCTTTTGGTCCAAGTGTACTAAAATCAACTTGATTGAAAGTTTTCAACCTTCCAGTAAAATTTCAGCTTTCTAAAAAATTTGACTTCTCGTGATTATACAGCTTCAATATTAACGTAAAAACGTTCCTTATGCCCAAATCACATCAGCATGCTTTTTCATCATTGATTTGCTTCATTGAAATGATCATTGTTTTCACTGAAGTGATCCCTCTCCTTGCTTTCCGCCATATCGGCGAAATATGATGAAACAGTGCATATGATTGGCAGAGCGCTAGCCAATCAGAGTTGAGCTCGAAAGTTATGGCGAAAATTTCCCCAGTTACGAAAAGACGGTGTTTAATCTATTTTTAGAGGTTAAATCGTGTTTCGGAAACGCAATTTCAGTAGAATATGAAATGACTTTCAGCAAGCTGTCAATCTGTTCGAAACTAATTGTATATTGTATTCAAGCATCTCTACTATTTAAGCGAAAGCGAGGTGAAACACCGGCAAATCTCACAGGCCCCTGTGAGCGTAACGAAGCTCAAGAAGAAATGAAATCTCTCTTTAAAAAGTTGACATCTGCAGATTCTAACGCATAGAATTAATTTATTTCAGTAAAAATATTGTTTATTTTCGAAAGATAATCTCCTCACTGTGATACTTAATTTATAAATGCCTTCCGATTCAATCGAAACGGTGGCCAAAATGGCGCCGGTTGGCTTCTTCGCTCTCGAAGGTCATCGGTTCTGATTGGACTTTCACTAATTACCATCATTGAAAACAACGATCGGATAGAGCAGTTCCTAAATTTTTTCATCATTGGAATCAATGATGAAAACGGTCAACAGAGGCAAATCACACGATCATAGACCTCAATGATAGGTCAATGATTGAAAACAATGATGAAAAATATGATGGTGTGATTTGGGCATTACGAGTTTATACGTACCGTAAACATATAATGTTTTATCTACTGGTTCATGTCTTATCATTGGGATTTCGGTCTTATTTTTCCCCAGAATTCTTTACAGTAAATACTGTCGATTTTTTTTTTTAAATGTTAACGACATTTATTGTAAAAACTAAGAAATGATTATTATAACAACTCATACGAGTATAAACTAACCTTTTCCTAAAGTGAAAAAAACGCCAAACGAAACAAACAGGCAGTACTCCGCAATCCGACGAGTTTCGCTTTACGACAACGATCTGGAACCTAACTTGTAATCAAATAAGCATCAGTCAGCCCCCGAATTACGTAGTTTCGTCAACGACATCCATCAGATTAACTAAGAAAAATAAGGTTAAGAACAGAATAGATTTTTCTACTTTTTCTATAATCTTTTCATAGGGGCAGTTCTAAAGAATAGAATAAATGCGAAGCACTCTATGCTTTTCTATCATCAGCAGTCAAATAACAATAGATGGAAAACCCATCCAAGAAACTAATGATTTCATATACCTAGGCAGCCTAATTAAAAATGAAAAACCACCCTCAGAATTAATTTTGAAATCCAGGCTCAGATGGTTTGGACACATTACACGCATGGATAACACCCGTATAGTCCGCCAAATATATAATCGACAAGACAGTGGTTACAGATCACGAGGACGACCACGAAAAAAATGGATAGACAATATTTCAGAAGATCTCCGTTATATCGATTACGACATTCCAACAGCTACACTACACGCACAAGTTAGGACTGGGTGGAAACACATCATTTTGGACGCGGCTACGGCATACCATGGGCAATTCGTGTTATGACGTACCCCATGGAGCCTTGCCCCAAAGAAGAAGAAGACTCTATGCTAACGAGCTCCAAAAGCTACCTCCTGGCTGGGACATAGAAATGCTTTAATAAAAAAAATATTTATTCCCATATGCATTATATGTATTTTTATTTCTTATTTATTTATTACTGTACAGTGTTGATTGTAGTTAAAAACGCATTATTTAAATCAGTTACGAATGTACAGGATGATTGTAGTTCAGTGCATAGATAAGAGAAAAATAAGATAGTCCTTCAACTTACGTTATCCCTCGTCAATTGAAACAAACAAAAATAGCATCCCCTAATCAATGTGTGGGCTTGCCTGCAAAACATTTCTTATGGTGTAGCAAAGGATATGTTCTCTCGGAAAGGCTCACTTTAGGACCACCTAGCGCCTTAATGGGGTGTTTCCGGACATGGGTTCATTAGGAATATATTGATCTTTAGTCATGCCCCTACACGTGGTTTGAATATTACACCCGAATTTTGCAACTCCCTGTATACGAATCATCCCAAAACTTAAACTTCAAAAAAAAAACCAATGTTCTGTTTATAACTTTGGCTTGAATCGAAAATTATAACAAAATTGATTGCAGAGGAGTATTTTGCAGAACGAATTAATTTTCCTCTATCTCCTGGGCTTCGAGTAATGATGATTTTGCTTAGGTCGGCACAGAACAGGCGATTGTAATTGCTGCTCGATTATGGCTCGTGATATTAACAATACTGCAATGATTCATAGAGGTCCAGTTGTAATAGCTCGAAATATTGATGCAATTCGTTGCATTTCAATTTGAACAACACATCGATTTACGATTCTAAATTGAGTTTTTCCAATTTGGTGGAAGATGCGCATTTCGAATTAGCTTAAGGTAAAATAATCGATCAAATAAATCGATCTGAAGTAATGGAATCATCCAGAAACAGTGAAGGAAACTTTTTAAGTGGGGATTTGCTTACGGTACCCAATATGTTATTTCGTCGTATTTTTTTTTTTAATACTCGAAGAACAAAATAAATTAAAAAGAACTTGAAGTCTACTTTTCTCAAAACGTTATTTCTTATAATTTCTTATTTATTTATTTATTTGCTGAAACTTTCAAAAAAGAAAAACTTATATAAAATTTCGAATTATAATATCAGCTCTTTAAAATCATTAATTAATTATATTAATGAAAAATTAATGGAAAAATTATTAATCAATATTATATTTAAAATCTTTTCCGTCTGTCCACAGTTCAACAATGATCGTTGCCGTCTGTCCACTTCAACAACGGACAAGGGCGTTCTTGTGTAATTGTCGCGTGCCTTTGGCATTGTTGCGAGGAAATTAAAAATAAATTAAAGTCTAATTATTTTTAAATAATTCATATGCATCACATAATAACAAAATAATAGAGGAGTGCACGCAAAAAGGAATAATATATAATAATACTAAAGATTTTAGTAATATATAGATTCCTCTGCCGTGCTGGCGTGGTCGTGCGGTCTCGGCGGCGGCCAGCCGTGGCGTCCAGTGCGCCAGTTCCTGGGTTCGAATCCCGGCAAGGGCATGGCTGTTTCAATTTCCTTTCCTGTGTGTCAGCCTCTTCTTCGCTTTCTCTTCGGTCTGAAGTCATTCCGTAATGGCGTCCTGAGGGTTAGCTCTGGGAAAGCACCTCAGTATCTTCTCCCCTTGAAATTCTCGGAACAGAGATTCTGTTCCGCCCAGATCCGGCCTGGCGGCTGGCATCTGGCTCCCTAAACCCACACTTGGTGGAACAGGGCATACAGGCTATGTATGTATGTATGTATGTATAGATTCCTCTACTAAATCAACAAATAACATTAAACTAAACATTAAACCGATTCCCGGAACTTCATGGATGACGCTGAAAGCAGCAGCCATAAGAAGCAGTATCGAGATGGACAACGGAATCGAACTGTAACCGTTTGAGCCGCAATGAGACGTCTTCTCCATTAGGCCACGGGGACTACATTCAAATGAATATCACTTTGTATCATAACCGCATAGAATCGAGTCTTCTTGGCGTATCGCATACTTACCAGGGGGAGACGGGGGGGGGGGGGGTAGTTTTCTAACAAAATTTTAATTAAATCCGCATTGTTTATTTAAATAGTCTGAAGCCTATTAATTTTTAATCATACAAAACCTCGCCCAAATTAATGATTTAGCTAAATGGATTAATACTCATTGTTTAAGACAATTTTGCTAATTTTTCGAAAAGGACCCACAATTTAAGGACGATGTAACTTTTTTATAACAATGGATGAGACCAAATTATTTATATTTGACATCCTGGAACAGCTTTTTCACATATAAATAATTATCATCAGCCAGGAGAAGTCACCTGTAAATAACAAGGATTCCGTACTGAGGCTAGTATGAGCGCAGACATCGGAAGTGCAGTGGTGCCTCAAAGGAAAAATTACACAATGAAAACTCACCAATGAAAAATTAGTGAGAAAATTCATGTGCCAACAGTGCGCAGGCCCAATGAATTTTTTATAGCATAAAAACTCAAACTGTGTATTTGAATTATTAATAATAACAATGGATGAGACAACTTTTCATATTGATAGTTTCAATCTTTCCCAATTTAAAAGTTGGATCGTCCCTTAAATATGCGTACCAAGTTTCAAGATGATCGATTCAAAGGTTCAAAAGTTAGTAGGAAAACAAACACACACACAGACACAGTGATTCGATGAACCTCTCTTTATTGTTGAAGAGAAGGCTCAAAATAAAAAAAAAATAGAACAATTAAAAAATACGTTAACTTTGGAGACTCCGGGCCATATCCGGCCCACGAATTGATCAAATATTCCCCGATACCTTTACATTTTAAAAATAATGTAGACATTTATTAAAAAATATGTAAAAATAAACTTTTCGAAGCAAACAGAAACTACTAAGCACTTATCAAGAATTTTATTTATAAAAAAATGATTCCTAGTGTTTTCGACTACATTTCTGGATGGAATAATGTGATTGCATTATGCGATTACAAGATTGAATAGTAATTATATCAACTTTAATTTAAATAAAAGTAAAATTACAATTAAGTTAACAGAGTAATTTGTAAATAAACAAAGCGTTATTATTAATTACCTCAGATGTAATATATGAATTGGTGAATATAAATTTCAGCTTAATTAATTTTGCAATTCAGATTTTTCATTTGTTTTTCGTTGTTAAAATTTGATTTTCCTATATTCTCATGGAGGGAAGCTTATAAATTTTCTGCAATTACAGTTCACAGATAGTAGTTTAGGCGCTGGACTGCGCACTATCTGAGTCCGGGTTCAATTCCCGACAGGGATTTTTTTTCATGATTGTTTCTTCTCCAGACGGACTCTAGGGTTCGCCCAGCCGTCTGTCAAATGAGTACAGGTTTTTCTTATTCAGCAGTTAAAGGCAGGCAGGGTGGGTCCGTCGGGCTGACCATCTGACCTCGGCTAGTTGTCGAGAATCTCGGGAAGCCTACACCTCCAGCGCACCCAAGGACCTGCGTGGCCTTTTTAGTGGAACCCCTTTATCTCTTATAGTTCACAGATTAACTGAAAATGTACATTATTAATTTGACAAATTAAACCTAATTAAACATATAAATTAAAGTTTCGTATTATATATATTTATAATAATAATAATACTGCAAATTAGGTATATATACGCCAAAAATTGATTATCCGTAATTCGTCAAATTTAAATTCACTAAATATAAATACAAAATTTAAATTCACTAAATATAAATACAAAGTTCATTTTGTAAATAAAAATATTAATAATTATAAAATAAAATTATGTATTTTAAAACGAGTTAGACGCTAAATTTTTATTTTCAATATTTTTTATTTCAAAAGTCAGGATCCTATCAATTGATCACCCATTTCATATATTGATTAATCTTCCCTTGTGATGCGATCTATCAGAAAAAGATCAGATTTAGGTCCAATTTGAAATTAATGAATTCCAATATGATATCGAATTGTCGATTTCGTGATAAATCGGACTCATTAAGCGCCATTTCTAGGCCTGTCGTAATTCCACCCATACAACGGCGTGGGACTTCATCAATCATCTCTCCCGCTGTGTTCCGAACAGATCGAATTTGGAATTGGCAATGCCGGCGCTAGATGGCGCAGCGTCCTGGGTTATTTGCCATTTGTCACAAGGCAACGAGAACGACCGTCAAACTGGAAAACTTTTAGTGGCAAATTAAATAGCAATGACAAGGAAGAAATGGAAAGAAAATAAGAAAAAAAATTCTCAACACAAATCGTGTTAATGTAAAAACGATAAAATAGGATGATAACTGTTAAGATGGAATAATTATCAACAAAATAAAACCCAATTTTTTTTTTGTTTTGTTTACATTTCAACCGCCATCTTGACTCCGGAAGTTCGTACATTTTCAGGTTCATTTGAGAATTTTCATTAAATAAACAAATTACTGATTTAAATTTACAGAATTATTGAGTATTTCAACTATTTATTTTGACTTAATAAAGCGATTATCAAAAATTGATGGTTTTTCGGTTTCAATTTGGTTTATTTAAACCGGAAGTGCATTTACATTCCATCCACTTACACTGAAAAAAAAAATTGCAATATTGCAAATTGTATTATTTTCAAAAATTAAAATAAAATAAATAATTAAATTATTTTGGAAATATTATATCTTTTATTCGTATTACTTCATTAAAAAAGAATATTTCATGTAGCTGAACCAAAATTCTACTGTATTTTATTTACGGTAATGGTTTCGTTATTCCAACATTTTTTGTCACCTTTTTTTCTCTAATTTCTCCACAAGGACCCACTTCAAAAAGATTTTAGATATAAAGGGTATTTTGTCTTTGATACTTAAATAAGCATACCAATTTTCAAGCACGTCTGCACACCAGTTCAAAAGTTACTAATGGAGGACACACGAACACAACCGACTGAATGATCTTGAAGAAATCTTCACACTTTCCTAGTTGGTTTATTCCAAGGAATGAAAAAAAAAAAATCACGTTTTTGTTTCTTATTGTGCAATTTCATAACTGGTGATGAATTAAAGTTTTAATTGTTGTAGTTAGTTAATAAGTTACTTACTTTCTTATTACCTAAAATAAAATTAAAATCTATTTACTCTAATATTGTATTGTTGGCGCCACCCAACAATATTGGGTAATCCGTTGTTCGTGCCAAGCTCGTAAGCGCCGTCTACTGCATTTTTGTAAAAATATTATTATGCAATTATTGGAAAAGTTGTAATATTAATTATTTCCACACTATTTTTTTTTTCTTTTAAATTCTGAATTGCAGATGGAAATATGTAACCATCGAAGACCGAAAACAATTAACAACATTTCAAATGTTTAATTTGAGTGTTGCAGTCCGGCCTAGCTGATCGTCAGGTCATGCCTATAAATGGCAAATACGTATTTATAGAAGAGAGTCAAACTTACTGTGATTTTTATAGCTTTTTTATTTTTTTTATTTTAGTGAATTTTCCTATTTTGCTGTCAAGATAGTATTATTTCTAATATATATATATTTTTAAAATATTTTTTATTTACTGTATATATTTTTATATATTTTTTTAAAAATAAAACATTAAAAAAAAAAAAAAAAAAAGAACGAGAGATCTAGGAGATAAATAAGATTTTTTTTCTTTATAAAGGAAAAAAATAAGTGACCAAGACCCTTCCAGCTAAGATAAATAAATTAGGGAACATTTATTACTCTTAATGAACAAAAAAAAAATGACCTCATCTTCCGGGAGAGAACACAAAATTTCCAAAAAAAAAAAAAAAAAAACCCAACAAGAAAAAGTACATAAATGTTTTCATTTGTTTGACAGTACAACAATCGGTGAAGAGTAGGCCGTGATAATTGACTCGTAAGGACAGGCCTTATTAACTCCGGTGGGGAAAGAATGCGCGCACAGAAATGCAGTTCGTGCCAGTCATAGCAACAAGGGTCCTCGCTAAATCAAGCCACTCGCACTTAAGACTTTCAAAGCTCATAAATCAGATGTAATGGAATCAAAATCCTCATTACCCATCCCCATGAATACACAAAGAAAAACAAGGAGGGAAAAAAATTACAGAAAGAAGAAGCAAAGGTCAAGACAGAAACCACTGACTCCTATGTTAGACCGACACAGTATATAGAGACTCAGTAACGATATATAGAAAAATCGAGAAGATATTTAACAAGATATTAACAAGATATTAACAAGGATTAACAAGGATTAACAAGAATTCACAAGATATTAACAATAATGATCCAGATATTAATACGAATTAACTTGATATTAACAAGAATTAACCAGATATTAATAAGAATTAACAAGACATTAAAAAATATTAACAAGAATTAACAAGATATTAATAAGAATTAACAAATATTAACAACGATTAAGAAGACATTAAAAAATATTAACAACGATTAAGAAGACATTAAAAAATATTAACAAGAATTAACGAGATATTAAAAAGATATTAACAAAATATTAACAACGATTAACAAGATATTAATAAGAATTAACAAAATATTAACAACGATTAACAAGATATTAAAAAAATATTAATAAGAATTAACAAGATATTAAAAAAGATATTAACAAGAAGCTCAAAAGATTTTAAAGCTACTTTCTTACTGTTTTTTTTTTTTTTTTTTAAAAGGACAGAAACAAAAAGGTTGAAATTATAATAATAGGCTTCGTTTTACTGAAATTATAATATAAACAGTAGAAATTTCCACTTAAAAAAATAAAGATAAATAAAATAAAATAAAATTCGCATTACTGACTGTAAGCTATCCAAATCGGATAATCTTAATCATCTAAAACTACGGCCAAATTAATGATTAGGGTTTAAGACAATGAAATATTAATAGAAATAGGATTAAAAATCCATTGTTTTCAATTCCAATGGGATTCGTGTTGGCGTCTCGTGTTAATTTCTCGACGACGACAAACTTCGAAAAGATTTATAAAAGTTACATCGTCTCAAGTCCTTAAATAGGCATACTAACTTTGAAGAAGATACATTCAGGGGTTCAAAAGTTCTTTAAGGGACATACTGTACACACAGGCAGACTGATGGGTCTCAGTTTCCTCGGGAAGCAGAATAATGAGAAGGAGAAATACGAAAGAAAAAAACACTGTTTAATTTGCCACCCTGTATCTGAGATCGTCAAAAGAAATTCTTAAACAAGAGTTATTATCTGTCAAGTCAACCAAATATGGATGCAATGGTTCTTAAATAATTTTCGATTTTTTTTTATGAAGCTTTTTATGTTAGTATCTGAAACTAGGAAAAAAAAAATATAAACATTTTTAAAAAAACTTTCAGATTATTTTACAGATGCGGTCTCCGATGAATAATGACAAAGTTCTAGGCTCCTCGCAGTAATTGTAAAAACTCGCACATGACCTTTTATTCTTTTCTTATAAGATTTACTCGAAATATGTCAATTCACAAAACACAGCAACCATTTGCAATCTAACAAAAGTTTGTATTGTTAAAAGTGACGCTACTATTGAATGGCGCGGAAAACTCATTTTTTCAAGCCGTCATAATTCTTCGGCCAAGTACAATTTCAAGCGATGCAAGCATTGAGTTCTTTGATATATTGTCTAACATATTTGACCGCCATTTTGTACCATTCGGGCGATTTTGAGTAAGTGACCACATTGGATCGAGGAATTCGTTCTCAGTATAGTCGATACAGTACAGACAGATTCCAATTTCGTCCAAGTACCACTATCTTCCTGACCCGATAAATGGCCATCTAATGCCGAAAGTGAAATGGACCGGAAGTAGGATTTTCCCAAACCTCCAGAACTTGGGAAGTTCAATAACACATGACTCATGGGACTCCGATTGCCGGTTTGCGCTGTGGCATGCGCCACATTCACCCACGCGAGAACCCTCATAGCTATTATGGAATCGAATATAAATACAGTAAAATCTCGTTAAGTAGTCACCCGTATAAGTCGTCACTCCGTTTTAAGTCGTCGTTTTCCTTTGGTCCCGACAATGTCTCATACACAATAATATAAAATAACCCTCTTTTACTCGTCACCAAATTTAATTCTACTCAGGATAACTCGTCAACCTCAAAAATGGCAAAAAGCATCTTTCTTCTCCATTTTGCATGCCATCGTGCTATCTTTTCAGTCCCACCCCTTCACTTTAAGAAAGCCAAGCCTTTACGGGGAATTTTCGACTTCATTCCTTTCCTACCCCTTCGGAGGATTTGGGTTCTTGGAATCTCGCTGAGACTCTGTCGAGTGTAGAAGTTTTTCTTGACCGCTCCTGAGTGTGACTTCATTTCATACTGAGTAAGTCCCGCTATAAGGGCTATTTTTTCTCTTGCAATTTCGTGGTTCGAGTACGTTTTTAATATGCAAGGTAAACGAAAACTTACCTCGTTATCTTTTAAAGAAAAAAAGACTTAATTGCACTTTTTGAAAAATCAAATGTTTCGAAAACAGCTTTTGCCAAAGAACACCATATTCCCAGGACTACATTAAACAATATTCTATCATCCAAACAAGTAATTGAAGAAGCTGACTGCAAAGACAAAAGAAAGAGAATGAGGAAATCGCAGTTTGACGAGATCGAAGTTTTTAGTTAGATGGCTAAAACATGCCAGATCGCAAAATGTGCCGATTTCTGCCTTGATTCTCAAAGAAAAAGTCATGGAAATTGCTAAGGAGTTGAACATTGAAGATTTCGGCGGCAGCAATGGCTGGCTAGAACGTTTCAAAGACAGACATTGCCTTTCTTTTAAAACGATTAAAATGTGGTAACTATAAAAAGTTTTTTTTTTTTTTATTTTCCACTCGTTCATTTGCATGCATTGATTTCTGAAAAATCTTGTTTTTCTCACCGAATCCTACAGCAATTAATGAAAATACTGTTTTTCAGTGTTTTTTTTTTTCAAAAATGCCACTCCGCCTAAGTCGTCAAAAATATTTGGTCCCTTGAGTGACGACTTAATGAGGTTTTACTGTATCAAACTTAACTATTGTTTTTAATTTCAAAATGTAATTAAGGACATTATTAGAAATTTTTAATTTTTCAATATAAAATATAAAATATAGATCTCTTATTCATAAATATGATTGTCAGGTTTCAAGATCACCTATTTCTCTGGTTCAGAAGTTGGATTGCAGAAAATCAAACCTTTTGTGAGTCCACAATAACCACAAAACTATGTACGTTTTGCAAGTGTACGTTCTATTAAGTTTCCGAATGATTCTAGATAGAAAGTGAAAAAATTCGTCTCTGTAATCCTAATTCTTCTTGGATTTAAAATCCTAGCTTCCTTTAATATCTCACGAACGACTGAAATGTCTCGTAAGAGATGACATTAACGATAAGGACTCAGTCCCACAAGGGTCGCGTTCGGAATCAGCACTGGTGCAACCTTTGTGACCGTTCATAAAATATCCGGTATCGGAAATCTCTCCCATCTTTTCCTGAAAACGGATGATCAGAGGACGGACATGTCATATTCTGTCATCTTCAGAAGAAAGCCGAGGCAAGTTCGTGTCACAAGACAGGGACGTGAGTCTTTACACTTTGCGCAACGAGAGTTAAAAAGGGGGGAATAGGATGTTGTTCTCTGGAAGGAAAGGCGGGTCTTGGTTGCAAATAATAAAGACATCTGACAAAAACGCATAGTTCTTGTCTTCAGCTTCCCTACTCACCTGACCTCACCCCATCAGCAGTCTGAAGAATCCAATAACTATTCAAAAATTTAGCATTTTAATCAAGTAAATAAACGACGTGGAACCGAGAATCCAGTATCGACCTAATATCGCCCCCCATGATATCGAAGCCCAGAAACTACGGCATTTCTTGGCGAAATATTACATCACTTGCATTAATAGTTAGTGTTCACTCGCGAAAGTTTCAGATGCCAAGTGTAAAAGAATTGTTGCAAAAAAAAAATCGCAAATATTTAAGAATCTGTGTAAATTATTGTACGTTCAATATATTCACAAACTTTTAGCTTGTTTCAATCGCAATAAAGTGCAGATGCCAACGGATTAATTTCAATTCACCAGGTTTTCAAACTCGTAGTTATCAATACGTGTCATTGTTGTATAGGAGATTTGCATGTTACTTTATTTGTTGGATTATTACACTCATTCATATGGAAGCGTTGTTGCATTCTATTGTATAGTACTTTTAGTAATTTTTTGTTTTATTGTTTATTAGCTGTACCCGGCATGCTAGTAATGCCACTCAAAGAAAGAAAGTGTTTGAGTTTTAATTCTGCTTATTGAAGTGCTTTTGGATACACAATATTTTTTGTTTTTCCGTCTGGTGCATACACGAATAAATGAGAAGGTTTTCCGACGCATGAGCATGCCACATACAGCTGTCCATGTGTTGTCCCTATGCTCTGTTGATGGTCATTACAAATGCGAGTAGCACTGGAAACTGCAAATGTTGAAACTGAAAGTACACTCATTTGTTGAAACGACTCGCGCACCAGATATTGTAAAATGGTTCTACTAATTCAGAAACCTTCGTGGGCGTTCGCACAACAACTCACCAAAGTTTCATCGCAATTTGATGAATGGTATAGGAACGCATACGGGAAAAACAAACAAAGAAACATTCATTTTTATATATTAAGAAGATGAGTCGTCGAAAATCTTGGGACCAAGAGTCCACGAAAGAAACAGTTGATGTTGTACAAATAAAGGAAATGGGGTTCAAATTAGCAGCAAATCAATTACTTTGCCCGTTCAATCCTTAAAGATAATATCAATAAATCAGAAAAAACTGTAGAACAGCACATCAATAACAATTTAGACAGAAAACCAATGCTAACACCGAAATTGGAGGATCCTTTAGTTGAATATTGTTTATAATTGGAAAGAAAAAAAAACTTTCTTTTAATGGCCCTTGCAATAATTCCGGCTTTCCAACTGGCTTTCGTAACAACTTAAAACATCCTTTCTCACAGACGAAAAAATATGCTAGATCTAAATGGCTGAAGTTGTTTTGAAAAGAGTTCCTAATAAATCTACTCCTGCCTCTGAAACTTTGTTTGAAAGCAACCATGATGAAGAACATGATGCTGAGTGCCCAGACTGTAAGGCTAAATATTCCCAAGACCAATGTGGGGAAAAGTGGATAAGGTACACCCAAAGTTCACTTGGGCACACACGGATTGGAGCAACGTGACAGGAAATAATTACATCTGCACGTTCTGCTTAGATAATTAGTTACTTGTTTCTTTCCATTTTCTAATATCGTCCCCGGGGATGATATTAGACACCAAAATTGAAATTGTCAGATTTTAATGTTGTTCCAAAGATTGTGCTTTTAGTTCTGTTGAGTTTATGTGACGTTGATTTTATAATGAAAATATAATAAAGGGAAATATTTACGATTAACAGTCATGATTTTTTATTCTCTATCCCAAAGTAAAATTTATTTTAACATGAAAAACAAAAGGGGACGATATTAGGCGATTGTATCTTATAGGCGCTGATTTAAGGGCTCCAAGAGCCGGATGAAATCCCGGCGGAGAGCGGGATTTTTTTCCCTGGATGTTCTTCTCCAGACGGGTACTAGGATTCATTCAGCCCTCTATCAAATGAGGACCAGAGTTAAAGGCGGGATGGCGTTGGTCGAGAATCGCTGGAGCCTATGCCTCCAATGCCCCGAAAGAGACTGAATGGCGAGTAAAATGGGATCCTTTACTTTATTAACGAACAATTAGTATATTTCGTTCGTTTGTCGTATGAGGGCGTACCCTTAAAGAGTCAACTTCATTATAGCACGTAAGCACTATACACTTCATTACTGGGCACCGGACATACGAGAATAAGACAACAGTTTCTCTAAAGTATTCCTGGATGTCAAACACATTCTGCACGTTCGCCAGATGTCCAAATTTCGTAGACCTAGTCACGGATGATAAAATTTCAGTAATTAAAAGTCTGATGAACTTAATGACTTTGATTGTAACATGATATGACCTGAATTCTATCCGTATATAATGATTTTCCAGTGATCTCATAAATTCTATTGATCAAAGGCACATCAACATTTGGCCGCTATTAATTGAGCCTATGTCATCAACTGACAGATGCAATTAATAATCAACTATTACTTGATTGCTTGTATAGTAATAGTTAAGTATTACGATGACGTAGTTGGCGAGCCAGATTTCGGATATTCGTAAAGTTACTATAAGATCGTAAAGAGACTTTCTTTAAAATATAGCCTTCAAAATTTGTTTTATTTTAAAAAAAGCTTTAGCATGCACGTAATTTGTAATAAAAAATGAAGAGCCAATGCACATAAGTTTGCTTTCGCACCGTGAGCCGTCGTCATTGGGAATCTCAAACAGCTGTTTCGTCCTTATCAGTTAGATTTAGCCAAGCTGATGGCTGAGAACGGTCCTAAAGAGTCATGGATCTTCTTCGCTCCCGGAAGTGGTATACCAACAAAAGCAAACAAGAAAAATAAAAACACTGAGTAGATTTAAGTTTAACGTGTGCTAATAAGTGATTCAAATAAAAGAATCCGACACACTAATATAAAAAGTTTTTTTTTTTAAAAGACATTAAAAATAGGCCTACATATTAAAACGACCGGTTTCGCTTTTTTGACAAAGCTTTGACAAAAAAAAAAAAAAAAAAAAAAAAAGAAAAGCGAAACCGGTCGTTATAATGTGTATTTTTAGTGTGTTTAAAATTTTTTTTTAACTTTTTACATTAGTGTGTCGGCATTTTTAATTGAAAAATAAAAACAATATATATTATATAGCTATAATTCCGTGGTCTGCTGACAGCCAGGCTTAAAAGGAATTTAAATACAATAAAGACAAACCGTTCTGAGCCATTATCGTGGGTAAATCTGACTGATGATTCCTAATCAAGACGAAACAGCTGTTTCAGATTCCCAACGATGATGGATCAGGTGTGCAAGCAAACTTACGAGCAGAGGTTGTTCATTTTTTATTTCTGTTTTGTTTATTTATTTATGTTTTAATGTCTTGAAAAATAAAAGAAACTTTTTTTTTTTAAATCATGACATCTGCATAATTCAAACAGTAAAATTGTTCTTTTTCTGAAATAAATTAATTTAATCTGCATTGTTTATTTTAAATTTATAGATAGGATTTTTTGTCAGAATAAAGCACGCGCATTAGATAAAAGGATTAATAATACCTTTTTTTAGATGTCAATGTTTGAGTTCAGATACTTTTCTAAGAGGATTTTTGTTCCCTTCATGCGCTGATTTCTCGACAAGGACGCACACAGAAAACATCTTAGATATGAAAGTTAGATCGTCTCTTGTTCTGAAATACGTACGCCAAGTTTCAAGAAGATCCGTTCATAGTTTCAAAAGTTATTAGAGAAAGAAAACATACACGAAGATGAATGACTGGTAGCGCGGTTGGCGTTGTCGCTAAGATATTGGCCTCTCACCTCTGAGTACCGGGGTTCGGTTCTCATGTGGGTTTCGTGATAGTGGACGATCCGCGCTGGGCAGGTTTTCTCGTGATTCTCTCGTGTCCCACCATACTTTCTCAGTCTTTCTTTCCTGTCTGTTCTTATTTCCGTGGGATAGTACAATAGACCACCGGTCACAGTGCTTGGCTTCTCTGCCACCCACATTCACTACATAACATAACATAACATAACATAGCATAACATAACACAACATAAGATGAATGATTTGATAAGCCTCGCTTCCCTAGAAAAGTATTGGCCAAACAGAAATTAAATGAAGGTAGGAAATTAGTAGAAGTT
>JAFIDM010019051.1:0-16493 GCA_023159025.1 Thereuonema tuberculata
TATTATTATTATTATTATTATTATGGTAAATAATTGTAATTTCTAATAAAAAAATAAATTTATCCAAGGCAGAACAAAATCATAAAGGAAAATAACATAATTGTAACAAACAAATAAAAAGTCTTAAGGCTTTATTAATACCTTAAAAAATTATCCAAAGTATATCAGAATGTTTCCGTGTAATTAAAAAAAAAGAAGGCCGTATTTAATTTTTGTTACGTCATATTTTTGTTTTATTTCTATCCGAACGTTTTATTTCACTACGGGAAAAAGGAAACACCATCTAGAGACTATTTACAATTACATATTTAAAGAACGTTTGGGAAAATATTTTATTATTAAAAGATAGATGGGCGTGTTCTCTTTTAACCAATGGAATTGCTTTCTCTGTTGCCAAGGTAACGCATTTGATTCAGTTGTATTTTTACTCTTTTGATTGAAACGTAATCATTGATTCTGTTCTAGTTTTGAATTCTGTGCGTAAGGAATCGCCTTATATTATTTATACACTTTCATGAAAACAATAATCATTAGCTTAAAATTTAAATTAATGATATATATATATATATAGTTACATCTTAAAATTTTAAATGAGGAATAACTTAATTCCTTTGTAATTTACTTGCTTGAATCCTGAAATAGACGTTATTCAATAATGAAAAAAACAATAAATACTGAAGACACAAAACTAATTGTTTTAAAATAAAAATACATCAGTCTAATTTTTTTTCTCCATTCTAAATATTATTTTTAGAAAAATAGTGATTTTCAAAACAGTCAGAGATTAATATTTTCAATTCACCTTGGAAAAATAAAAGAATCTCTTAACACAGTCCAAATTGCTATGTTTGAAGGATTTAAGAATGGGGCTATTTGTACAATTATAAAAGATGTAGGAACCGGTGAACTAAGGTTAGGGATTGAAGAAGTGGTGAACTGAATTTCTGTAAGCACAGATTAAATTTATTAAGGAAGATGGAATTTATTTGGAAATGATATTGAGAGTAGACAATGAAGACACATTATAAACTTAACCCTATAGAAAATATGATAAGAGCCAGTCAAAGCTTTGAGAATCACTTTCTAAGTAACAAAAGCAGAGGTTCAGCAAAGTCAAGTAAAGAATATATTCGTAAATATATCATCAGATATTTTTTTAATATTATTTTAATCTTTCGATATTAATAATAATTGGAGAAATAGAAAATAGTTTAGCAAGGTTTTTTGTTAAAAGGAAAGAAAAAGAGATTTAATAGACTCAATATATATAATCTTATTATTCCACTTAAAACAATTAAGTCTATTTCATAATTTGCTATCATTCCGCATATCAGGTGAAAATCAATTTAATATCAAGAGCTTCTGTATTATAAATGACATCAGACTCCATATAATACTTCTTCATTTATTTGGCGATATTTCGCAAAAACTCAAATCATTTTTGCTTCCTCAAGCCTTCCTTTTTTTTTAATTATATCTACAATAAGATTTTCTACATTATTGACAACAAAGAAAATTAGCAAATGATATAGCAATGATGATACATTATTGAAATTTGTTTTCTTTTCCTCTAATCATATCTAATCCAAACTCAATATAAAAAACACTTAATGTACCAATACA
This sequence comes from Thereuonema tuberculata, assembly GCA_023159025.1. Taxonomy (NCBI): domain Eukaryota; kingdom Metazoa; phylum Arthropoda; class Chilopoda; order Scutigeromorpha; family Scutigeridae; genus Thereuonema; species Thereuonema tuberculata. Next base: position 1,624 of record JAFIDM010019051.1, read on the forward strand.
AAATTTAACAGGTTTCGTATATAAATTGTTTGTCTCTATTTTTGTAATAACGGAAAAAGCACTTACTATATCAATTGCTAATTTTTCTTTGTTGTCAATAATGTAGAAAATCTTATTGTAGATATAATTCAAAAAAAGGAAGGCTTGAGGAAGCAAAAATGATTTGAGTTTTTGCAAAATATCGCCAAATAAATGAAGTATTATATGGAGTCTGATGTCATTATATGTTTAATATTAAGAAGAAAGGAAGAAGCTTCTGTATTAGAGAAAAGAGCTTTCGAAATTAGATAACAGCTTATTACAGAAATAATTTTTTTTCATAAAAATGAAAGGAAATAGACAGCTTATATAATAAATAACACAGTATACCATGTGACCTACTCAGAACTCAAGTCAACTCCACGCAATATTTGGAACGCCATCAGCATTAGGAAATAGATTATTCAACTCCTTAAGAGAAGAAAAAATATAAGTAGTTTTAAAATCTGTCAGAGGGTGATATTTAACGCTGTACGAGAGGAAATATTCCTGACAAAGTATCATCAACTGAAGATATAAGACAAATTTAAATTTAAAAAAATTCGCTCAGGTACATTTTAATTGGACAATAAACTAAGCCATTGACGAAATTTTGTTGAAATCCGTCTAATCTAAACGTTAATATGCATTGGATTTTGCCGGGACCATTCAAAAAAAACGTATAAATGATAAAAACGTATAAACGAGAAACGTATAAACGGTGCTCCACTGTATTTTTAAAGTGAAATAGATCTTGTAAAGTCACTTAGTCATTAACTCCTTTAGTTGACTTTATTGAACTTCTACTTTTATTATCTGGAAAGTCATTTTAAATGAAAACAATGAAATTAACAGAATGACTGAGAGGAAAATCATTAGGAACAACATGAGTTGCTCAGCTTTTACTGTTGATTTTCCTCTTAGTGATTCTGTAGTTGTTGTTTTAGTGTCAGGAGTTATAAACAAATAAGCGGAGAAAAAGATATAAAATATACATAAAAAGTGATTCCATTCGCACATTGAGCTATCGTCAATGGGAAACTAGGTTAGCTGTTTCATCTTTATTAGCACTCATCACTTAGATAGATCCACGAAGATCAATTCAATTTCGTGAAGGACTATGGGTTTCGCTCCCGCTGCCAGTAGTGGAGTTTCACAAAACAAGAAAACAACAAAATGTGATCATTGTAATCGTGTTCAGTCTAAAATGAACTATTTTAATTGGTCTCATTAGTCTATTATTGTAGTTTTACCATTTCTTTAATTTGTTTAGAAATAATTAATACAAATTAATCTAATTGAAATTTTAAAATACAACATTGGGTCAATCAAGTTTTTGAGATCTCTTTGAGTAGGAAAAACTTGATTCTGTTTAATTCTTATGTTTATTTTATTTTATTTTTTTATAATCGTTTCAGGCCAACTAAGGACCACATTAAGATAACTATTTTCTTCTCTCTTCCTTCCTCTTTCTCCAAAACTCCTTCATCCTTTCCGAATGGACTCTTTTCCTTTCATCCGACCATTTGGCTCCAGTCGTTTTCCTTTTCCCTGCGTCTTCCTGAAAACCTTTGAACTTCTTAACTTTTAGTCTGAATTTGTCTCTGCTGAGTAGGGTCTCCCGATCAATCTGCATTTCTTCTAAGTCCTTTATTGCTTTGCCACTCCACCCATTTTTTCCGGAGCGGTGGATTGGCCACCTGGAGTAATATTATTTCGTTTATCACACATCATAATTATCCGGTTCTTGCATAGTGGGTAAACATTTGTCTACCGAAACTAAAACTAAGATTGTTAGTCCTAGAGTTTTCTTCCAGCCGCCCCTAACATGGGGAACAGACGCTGACCAAACGCCGCCCGCTCCGGGAACAGACACGGTTGGATTTTAATAGCTTTTATACTAACCCCAAAAGCAGGGCCGCCTCATTCGCCAGTTCCGCCGCATCGATGATCTTCATCTCCGCCTTCCCTGCCGTTGAGGTCTTCACTGTTGCCCTAGCAAGGGGCCCTCACATGGTACTATCACCCGGGCCAGGTGAACCAAGGTTTTTTTACGAGGTGTTACTCCTCCCCCTCCTCTTTTCTCATCCGGGCTTGGGACCGGCAACGGCAGAGTTATTTTATTTTATTTTGTTTTATTTTATTTTTTAGGAAAGATACATTCAGAATATATCCAGTTACAGTATCTCTAAAAAGAAAAAGATAAACTAAAGTATATGAAAATAAACAATTTTGAAAACTTATGTCAAATTATTAATTTATGACATAAGAAATAAGAAATATAATTTTAAGTTAGATTATTTATTATTCCTTTGATATTGAATTTTTCTTTATTAGTATTTTGTTTTCATTGTCATTATCAAAACTAGAACATTTTCACGAGGAAAATGAGCCACAGATGTTTAATATCATTGTTTGCTTTGAAAATAACGTTCAAAGTTTTCTTATAAATAATAGATTTGAAAAGTGTAACATGAAATATCTGTTGACCTCATTAAAAGTCATCTTAATCTCATAAAGACATTCCGAAAATGATTACAGTAGCATAATATCATTGAGCATTAATTCTTTTTATATAGTATATCAAAAGGAAATAAGATCCAATGTATTAATTAATAAAATATTTAAAAACATAATATTATCTGAAAATTTTTCTATTTTTGATAAAATTAAGAAACAATGAATTAAAAATACGAGCATAATGATTTTGTTTAATCATTAACAACTAAACTGATTGTGATTTCTAGAGAAGTGTATTTTATATTTCAAAACCTGGTGGAATGGCTTCCCAGACGAGTACAGACTGTGATTGATGCTAAAGCTGGCCCGACATCCTATTAATATTTGCGACTTTCCGATTGTACAACGGATACTTTTGGCCATATAGTGTATCATACATAGGAAAATCACACTAAATTGAGAAATTCAAATCTTTGTAGAAACTTTCTGAACTTTAAATTTTGTTACAAATTTTAAGGAAATAGATTAATTTAACCTATATACTGAAAGAATTTGTGAAGCGGGGTCCTTTTTTAAGAAATAAGGCGATGAAATAAAATTAAATTTGTTCAAGTTTTGATCAAACAAAAATGGAGTTCATATGGAGTAGTAACATTTGGAATGAAGAATTAGATTTTAATTCACATAAGCTTTTAATTCACATTAGAAACGTCAAAATCTTAAATGATATTAAAAAAATAAAAACGTAAAGAATTTTAAATTGTACTGTTTAATTTTAGTGTTGCATTTTTCCCTTTAATTATTTTCTACGTTTTCACTAACAAAAACCTTTTCAGACCTGCTATGAGCAAAATCCGGAGTAACAGGTGTTGTTGAGTTTCATTGTTTGCTTTTAAAGTGATTCCAATTAATTAAAATATGGGTCAAAAAATAAAAAAGTTCAAAAGTGAAATAAAGTTCAGTAAAAGATCGATTCGTAAATATATCATCAGATATTTTTTTATATAATGTTTGATATTTTTCGATATTAATAATAATTGGAGAAACATAAAATTGCTTAGCAAGGGTTTTTCGTTAAAATGAAAGGTAATGAGATTTAATAGACTTATTATTCTACTTAAAATAATTAAGTGTATTTCCTAATTTGCTATCATTCCGCACATCAGATGGAAATCAATTTAATATCAAGATCTCCTGTATTAGAGAAAAGAGCTTTCGAAATGGAATAACAATTTATTACATTTATAAAACTTTTTTTTTTCATAAAAATGAAAGGAAATAGACAGCTTATATAATAAATAATACATTATACCATGTGACCTATTCACAACTCACTGGAACTCTACGCGATATTAGGAACGCCATCGGAATTAGACAAGCGACTATTCCACTTCTGGAGAGAAGAATTCCCCCCAAAAAATAGAAAGATACAAAATCTGCCGAAGGATTAAATTTAACACTGTAGAGGAAATATGCCTGAAAAAGTATCAACAACTGAAAATAAGATTAAATTAAAAGATGGGAACTGAAAACCAAAAAAATGATCAGGTATATTTTAATTGGACCATAAATAATCCGTTGATCAAATTTTATGGAATCAGTTTAATGTAATCAGTTTAATGTGATACCTGAATAAACTAACAAGCATATTAAAGAGCAAACAAACAAACATTTAAGATTAATAAGATTTCACGTGCTGAGTCGATTAAATCGCTTTTCCTTTCATTCTAACAAAAAAATGCTGTTGAACAATTTTGTATTTCCCAAGTTATTATTAGTATTGAAAGATAAAAAATACTATCAAAAATATCTGAAGTGATATTTTTAAAATGAAGTAGATCCTGTAAAGTCACTTAAAGACATGAACTCCTTTTCTTGACTTTATTGAACTTCTACTTTTATTACTTGGCAAGTCATTTGAAATGAAAACAATGAAATGAACAGAATGACAGAAAAAATCATTAGGAGCAACTGCTGTTCTTCAGCTTTCTTCTTTCATCGACAACGGTCGACTTCGGACCACGATCTATCTCTACCTGACAACGTCAGGGTGAGGCTAGGAAATTGAAGAAATGGGTGGGGGGGGGGGGGATATGATTCACATCTCGTCCAGAAGTAACCCTGAGATTGTAAGAGAAACGGACGACACTGGAGGAGAAAGAAACAGCCATGCCCACGCAGGAATTCGAACCCAGGTTACGTTCATAGGAGAATTGATCATACAACACTTAGTCTAAATTTTTAAGAATGGTTGGGGGTTGGAAACCAAAATAATTCTATCAAGCATTCAAACAACGAAAAATGGTCAGGAAATAGAAGCAGATAAGCGGAGAAAAAGATGTATTAGAAATATATCAGAAATAGGGGAATACTGAGAGAACAATTTTTAATTCGCACGTTGTGCTATCATCATTGGGAATCTAGGATAGCTGTTTTGGATTTGTTAGGACTCATCAGTCAGATTTATCCTATTATTATCAATTCGAGGTCGTGAAAGGTTCTAGATCTCACTGCGGATGAGGGAAGTGAATTTCCCCCCAAAAGGAAACAACAATAAGGAATCACTGTAATCGATTCTGTATCAATTTTATCTAGAAATTGTTGGCACAAAAGACTTAAGGAACAAAACAGTACAAATAAAACACGTCGTTAGAACAGTAGGGGTAGCTCAGATAAGGACATACTCTATCATTACTTTATCATCATGACAACAATCCGTATTAGAAAGCGAGGTTGGTGAGGGAATTGTTTGTGGACAATGAGTTTCCGGAAGTGGACTGATCTGCCAGTTACTGGTGAGTTAGTCATGAGGAAAATCTTCTCACTGCGGTTTGGCGTAGGTGTCTGGATATTTTTGATCACAGTGTATTTTGATGTATATCCTCTCATCTCTAACGCAAAACCTGTTTTTAAAACTTTGGTAATGTTTTAAGGTTTAATTAAAAATACGAACATAATGATTCTGTTTAATCATTTATAATTGAACCCATTTTGATTTCGAGAAATTTATCGTTTTCAAGATTATTTCTCGTTTTCTAAAATAATTTTTGTTGAGAATTCGGGGATTTAGTTGAGATTTATCTGAATTCTCGAGAAAGATTAAAATTAGGAAATACACACAAATGAGAGCAAAGAGAGTTGAAATACTAGCAATACTTCCTTACGAAAAGCTTCGTATTACTATGTATTAAGAGCATATTACTAATATTAAAACTATATTCTTTTCAAGAAATTATTGGACGAGTGCAGTTCTACCCGTTTTCATTACCCATAAAGAAGAGCAAATAATCAGGATTCAGCCTTTTATATAATCATGATTTAGCCTTTTATATAATCACCGGGTTTATAAAGAAATCATCAGCTGTGCTATTTCTTCTTCTTCTTCTTTCTTTCTTCGAATTTGGCCGACTATGGACCACGTGAAATAACTCATGATTATTTTTCTACTTTCTTTCTTCTCTTCCAGTATTCTTTCATTCTTTCACTATGTTGTTTCCTTCTTTCTTCCGTCCATTTTGCTCCCGTCTTCTTCTTTGCCTTTTCCTGAAAACCCTTGAATCCCCTGATCTTTTTTCTGAATTCTTCTCTTCTCTCCACCTCTTCTCCATCTATTTTCATTTCTTCCATGTCTTTTCTGACCTCCTTGATCCATGTCATCTGAGTCTTGGGGTTTCTGTCGAAGAAGGTGAATAATCTCTTCGTCAGTCTACCTTCACTCATTCTTTTAATGTGTCCGTAGAAAGCCACTCTTCTTTTCCTCATTGTGTCAGTTATTTTTTCTGTTTTTGCGTAGATTTCTTTGTTGTTTCTCAGTTTCCATTTTCCATCTTCATATTTTGGTCCCAGGATTTTCCGTAAGATCTTTCTTTCCGTTTTTTCTACCTCGTCTAATTGTCTGGCTGTGTTTAGTGCAAGGCATTCTGAGGCGTAGAGGCCTTCTGGCTTAATGACTGTATTGTAGTGCCTAATTTTAGCGTTTATAGATATGGACTTCTTGTTGTATATATTTTTTGTCAAATGGAATGACAGTTCCATTTTTCTTGCTCTTGCTAGCACCGCTTCTTTGTCAAGGGCGTTTGGTTGAATTATTTCTCCCAGGTATTTGAATTTATTAACCCTCTTGATTTTCCCATACTTTGTTGTGATCTGTCTTGGTGCATCTTGTCTATTGGTCATGTATTCCGTCTTTTCATAAGATATTTGTAGTCCAGCCTTTTCTGCTGTCTCTTTCAGTATACTTATTTGTCTTCTTGCATCTTCAATGTTTTCCGCTAGTATTGCAAGATCGTCTGCAAAAGCCAGGCAGTCAATTTCCAAGTTATCTTTCTTTCTTCCTATTTTTATTTTCTTGATTCCTTCCTCTTCCATTCTTTTCCTCCACTCTCTCATTACTTTCTCCAGCACACAGTTGAAGAGCAATGGGAAAGCCGATCTCCCTGTCTTACTCCTGTTTTCACCTCAAATGGTTCTGAAATCTCTCCCAAAAATTTTACTTTTGACTTCGTGTTTGTTAGAGTTTTTTTGGTGATCGCAATTGATTTGTCATCAGCTCCAAATTCCTCCAATATATTGAAAAGTGTGTCTCTGTCTATAGAATCGTATGCCTTTTTGAAGTCCACGAATGTCACATGAATGTCCTTGGATCTCAGTCTCCTGTACCTTATTATGAGTTTCAAATTTAATATCTGTTCTGCACATGATCTTCCATTCCTGAATCCTCCCTGGTAGTCACCTAATTGTGGATCCAGTTGGGCCTCCAATCTGTTTTGTAAAGCTTTGGAAAGGATTTTGTATGTAGCCGAAAGGAGTGAGATTCCCCTATAATTGTTGGCATCATTTTTATCTCCTTTTTTGTGTATAGGGTGGATCATGGCTGTTTTCCAATCTTCCGGTATTTCCTCCGTTTCCCAGATATTTTGTATTATTTTATGTAGGCTTTTGACTGTTTTGATATCTACGCTTTTCCACATTTCTGCTATAATTGAGTCCTCTCCTGGAGCTTTATCATTTTTTAGTTCTCTAATAATCTGTTGGATTTCTGCTAGGTTCGGTGGTTTGGAGTTTTCAAATTTACATTTCGGATTTTGTTTAGGGAATTTTGTTTTCGGTTTTTCACAGTTCAGTAGTTTTTCGAAGTATTTTGCAAGTATTTTGCAGTTTTCTTGGTTATTCAGGGCTATCCTTCCTTCTTCGTTTTTGAAACATAGGTTTGGTGGTTGATATCCCTGAATGTTTTGCTTAAAGGCTTTATAGAATGTTCTTGTGTTGTTCTTTTTAAAGTCTTCATCTATTTGTTGTAATTGGATCCTATCAAAATTCCTCTTGTTTATTCTTATTGTTTTTGCTGTTCGTGCTCTCTGTTCTTTGAATATGATGTAGTCTTCGTTGTTTTTGGTTGAGTGCCATTTTTTCCAGGTTTTAATCCTTTGTTCAAGGGCCTCTTCGCACTGTTCATTCCAAGCTGTGCTACTTCATTTTTAATTTCTTGTTTATAACTTATTTTTATAAAAATGAAAAGACTTGATCAGAACTCCTTCCAACGCTTTTTATGTTGTTTGAATGCTTGGAAGAATTATTTAGGTTTCCATTCCCCAACCATTCTTCAAAATTGACACTAAGTGTTGTATGATCAGTTCTCGTGTGAAATTTCGTATCAAATTTTAAGGAGTTAATCTAACTATATTAATGAAAGATTTCGAAGGAGATTGATCATTTTTTTTTTAAAGCATAAGGGGATGAATTTAAACTATATTTGTTTAGAATTTTATAAAGCAAAAATGTTCAAGTGGAGTAGTAAGGTGGGCGTCCATTAATTACTTGAGATGTTTTTAAATAAAATTGGACCCCCCCCCTCCTTCTTGGCGAGATTTTGTAAGATATGGTGAAACCCCCTTCCCCCTGACGTGAGATTTTCCCTATAATTTTTAAAAAATTAAATTTATTTGATATGTTCATGTATTTTGCTTCAAACCACTAAATACAGGGTGCGGCAGAGCAACTTCCTTATTTGAAACGCGCGCGCTGAAGCGACCGTTATTCCGACAATAGTGGGGTGGCGATCATTCGAAAGAGCGGGACCTAACGTTTTCTGTCATATAGGCTTAGTAACGATCATGCAGTTGGCGAGGGAGAAGCGCGCGTTCGCCGTAGAGGCGTACTTTTCAAGGGGCCGTTCAATCATCGCCACGCAACGTTCATTCAGGAATCGCCCGCGGGTCTTGTTTCTGATCGGAAATCAATTCTTTAATGGGTGGACAAATTTAGAAAAACCGGTGATGTGCAAAAACAAAAACCTGGAGGAATGGGAACCGTCAGGACACCCGAAAACACCGAGCAGGTCAGGCAATCATTTTTGCGTGCAAAAAGTCCATATGATTGAGGATTTTTTTTTACGAAAACTTGATGTGGAAATGGATGTGGGGATGTCTGGTTTCAGCAGGATGGCGCCACGGCCCACACGGCGCGAACGTCGAAGAATCTTTTGCGAGAACACTTCCCTGGATGCTTCATCTTCTTCCAGGGCGATCTTCAGTGGCCTGCGCGCTCTCCCGATTTAGCCCCGTATGATTTTTTTTTGTGGGGCCAACTGAAATTCCTAGTTTACACAGACCGTCCAAGGATCCTGGCTCAACTAAAGAACAATATTCAAGCGCTGGAACAAGTGGAGAGAAGCTTCAAAATCTCAATACACTGACCAGAACGGAGGCCACCTTAGTGATATCCTTTTTAAAACATAATAAATAAAAACTTTAAATGTCTCTCTGTAACATGGAAAAAGAATTAAACTGATATCTCCTGTACTGTTTGTGTCATTCATTTTTAAAATAAGGAAGTTGCAATGCCACACCCTGTACCTAAAACGTTACTGATGTCTTCTATGAATTACATTTTTTTCTGAGAAAGAAGATGAGAAAAATGATACTGCGTTTAAGGTGCACTGTAATTAATTTAATTAAATTTAGTGAAAGTAAAAAAAATAGGCTGCGACACCACCTTTCCTTATTCTTCACTCACTTCATGGGCATTCATGTGCTTCCTCTATTGTAATGATTGGAGACATGACGTCCATGTCTTTTGATAGTATAGGAAGACGTCATTAGACATCCCCCTCGTGCAGCCACTCCAGCCTATCGTCCATGGCGAACAGTAGCTCCTCAGCCCGAGGGCAGCGGAGTCAGGCAGGGAACTCTCCGAATGAAATCTGACACTTGGGCGGGGCTCGTTTCAAATCGGGGAATATTACACAGACAATATTACAAAATGTTATAATCTGTCAAATATGTATCTATTCTATTCTATCAGCCTTTAACAGCCCACTGCTGGACAAAGGCCTCCCTCAGACAGCTCACTATCTCGGGGGATGAAAGTCTAATCTCCCACGCTGACTTTCAACTGCGGGTTGGGAGATGCATTTTAACCCTAACTGCCAGGGTAAAGAAACGGGAACGGACAGAAGGAGAAACAGAAGAAGAAAGAAACATCCATGCCACGACCGGGATTCGAACCCGGGAACTGGCACACTGGCCGCAACGGCAGACCTGCCGTCTAGACCGCACGGCCACGCCAGCACGGCTATGTATCTATATTCTCTGAATTAAAAAGTTGACGTGAAATTTTCATTGACCCTCCCCCCCCTTAAATAAGATTTGGTGAGATTTTGTCTGACCCCTCCCCCGTATTTTGAGCTCACGTAAAGAATGGACGCCTCTAAGTTTAGGCAAAAGTTTTCATTCATATTAAAAGAAAGATTCTTAAACCGATATTAGAAAAATAAAAACATAAAGAACTGTAAATTGCACTGTTTTTATTAATGTTTATATTGAATTTTCCGTTTAATTTTTTTTCTGTCTTTTAAGCGACAACCTTTTCAGACTGGCTCAGAGGAAAATCCTCAGTAACAGCAGCTGTTGAGTTTCATTATTTGCTTTGAAAATGACTTTCCAAATAATAAAAGTAGAAGTTCAATAAACTCAAGTGAAGGAGTTAATGAGTTTACTGGATTTATTTTATTTTTAAAAATATTACTTCCGATATTTTTGATAGTATTTTTATCTTTCAATGCTAATAATAACTTGGGAAACAAAACATCTTTCATTAGTATTGTTTTGTTAGAATGGAAAGAAATGAGATTTAATTGACTCAGCACGTGATGTCTTTTTATTAAACTTGAGTATTTTCTTTGTTTGTCTGTTTGTTCTTTAGTATTATCAGTTTATTCAGTCACCACGTTAAAATGATTAGACAGATTTCCATAAAATTTCGTCAATGGCTCAGTTTATAGCTCAATTATATGTATTTTCTTTCATTTCTACGAAAAAAAAATTTTTTTTTACTGTCATAAAATGTTATCTAATTTCGAAAGCTTTTTTCTGTAATACAGGAGCTCTTGATATTAAATTGTTTTTACACCTGACATGCGGAAATATGTCTTAAATGCTTAAAGATTTTAAATCCTGAATCTACTAAATCTCTTTTTGTTTCATTGTAACAAAAAACCCTTGCTAAACTATTTTCTATTTCTCCAATTATTATTAATACCGAAGGTTTAAAATAATATCACAAAATATCTGATGATGTATTTACGAAAATATCCTTTACTTGACTTTGTTTAACCTCTCCTTTTGTTACTTATAAAGTCATTTTCAAAGCTAGCCACGCTTTGACTGCCTCGTATCAAATTTTCTGTAGGGTTAAGTTTATAAAGTGTCTACATTGTCTACTCTCCAAATCACTTCGAAATAAATTCCATCTTCCTCATTCAGTTCACCACTTCTTCATTTCCTAACCTCAGTTCACCGGTTCCTACCTTTGCAGAATCTTCGATAACTAAAGCATTCCTATTTCACCCTCTTCTATCAGATTCTGTCCATTCATCTGTGGCTATCTCAGTTATCTTTTTTCAATATAAAATATTTTTCTCTTTGACTTCCTTTAGATAACACAATTTCTTTATAATACTGTAGTCACTGTCACAGCAGATCTTTGTAGACAACGTGTCACCTCTCTGAAGCGTTGCTTTGGTTTCCCAGAATCAACTGATAAATATTAAAATATAACCTTGAGAAATCGAGCAATTTTGTTTTATAATTGTACAAATAGCCATATTCATAAATCCTTCATAGCAATTCGGACTATATTTTTCCAAAAGTGAATTCTATTTGAAAATATTAATCTCTATTAATTTTGAAAACCACTATTTTTCTAAAAATAATATTTAGAATGGAGAAAAAAAATTAGAATGATGTATGTTCATTTTAAAACAATTAGTTCCCGTCTTTCGTATTTATTTGTTTTTACCGGAATCCCTGACCAAAATTTCGGGTGTCAAAAGTGGTCGTTTCCCATAAAGAGGAAAACGGTGATAGACTTCACCCCAATATCGGCCCTTTGTTTATAAAATTGTGCATATTATGGGGCCGCTTTGCTTTTGACACTGTTTAAAAGCATTAATTTATCTTGGGTTTTTTTTTTTTATTATTATTGAATTCCGTTTTTTTCAGGATTCAAACAAATAAATTAAAATAGAATTAAGTTATTAATTTAAAATATTACTATATACAGTATATCATTAATTTAAATTTTAAGGTAATAATTATTGTTTCCATGAAAGTGTATAAATAATATAAGGCGATTCCTTACTCACAGAATTCAAAACTAGAACAGAATCAATGATTACGTTGACAACTACTTAACACCTGTCAATCAAAAGAGTAAAAATACAACTGAATCAAATGTGTTACCTTGGCAACAGAGAAAGCAATTTCATTGGTTAAAAGAGAACACGCCCTTCTATCTTTTAATAATAAAATATCTTTCCAAACGTTTTTTGATAGCTGATTGTAAATAGTCTCTAGATGGTGTCTCTGTTTTTCGTAGTGAATTCGGATAGAAATAGAAAGAACTAATGCATATTATAATGAATAATAATAATAACATAAAATTAAGTATGGCCTTGTTTTTTTTTTTTATTTGTAATTACCACGAAACATTCTGATATACATGCGTTAATTTCTTAAGGTACTAGTCGGCTACCCGTCGCTTCGCTCCGGAAGCCTCGCGTATGTAACGGAAAACAATTTGTTATTTATTAAAAAAACACACACACACAAATTACATCAAGTAAAATAAAACTAAATTTTTTTTAAAGTTTTTTTTTATTTTAATTTTTGATGTATATATTCTCTCAATTCACGACTGCTTACAGAATCAGCGTGTGAATCATATATCCGTGATATATTTTTATTTTTTATAGAGATTAGAATGTAATCCTTGTGGTCTAATGCCTAAGACGTCTAATTTCGGAGCAGAAGGTTGCATGTTGGATTCCAGTAGATACTTGTAGAAATTATTTCTATTTTTGTAAATTACAATAATTTCACCAGACCGAAAGAGAAATAAAAGATTTTCGTAATATAGATACAATTTTCAGTCGCTTTTGAGCTACAAATAGTGAGCTTTCAGTATTTTACTTTATAGAAATAGTGCTTCTTTCTTTCTTGAGTCTCTTTTTATTATTTCCATTGATACTTTACAGTGGTTTTTGAGTTAGAAATAGTGATTGTTTTTGAGTAACGAATAGCGATTTTTCAGTATTCTACCTAATAGAAATAGTGATTATTTTTTTTTCTGCTCTTTTTTATCCAATTCCAATTGATACTTTTCAGTGGTTTTTGAGTTACAAATAGTTACAAATAAAATTCTTTCTTTTTTGACTTTCTTTTTAATTACATTTGTTACTTTTCAGTCAAAGTCAGTTCAGTTTTGACAGATAAGTCAAAAAAGCAATATGGAGAGAGTTGAAGTTCCCATGGCCTAATGGGTAAGATGTCTGACTTCGGATCAGAAGGTTGCAGGTTCGATTCCTGTCGCGGATGTTTCATTGAAAAAATTCTTTCTATTTTTCATTCTCACAGAAAACTGCTCCGGACAGACAGACAGACACACAGACAGACAGAGAAATAGTGATACCATAATAATAATAGTAATTATAATAATAATATTTTTTCCGTTACTTTTGAGCTTTAAAATGTGTTTGTGGAACTGTTAAATTATTAATTAAAAATTATTGATTAGCTTGAGACAATCCCTTATATAATAATAAAATGTAACTACAAAAAATATTATTATATAGTTTTATTGTTCTAAAAAATTACGTTAGCCACCGCACTGATTAAAAGATGAAAAAAATATTTACAGTTTGAAACACCACCCTACTAGCTCCGGCCAATCTGCTTTTTTAATTTTAAGAATTTTTTAAAACAATTTCATGAACATTAAAAATTACACTAGTTTTATTGTTTTTAATGAATTATTTACTTGACTTTATTGATCTATATTTTTATTCCATTTATTTTACTTTTAAAATGGATTAATTTTCGAAGCTCAACAGCAATGAAACTCAATGATTAAACTCAACAGCAGCTGGTGGTACCAAGGATTTTCCTCATAGTCAGTCTGAAAAGGTTGTCGCTATTCAAAAAAAAAACAGAAAATATTAAAGGGACAAATCCAATATTAACACTAATAACAAATAGTGCAATTTAAAATTCTTTATTTTCATAACGATCCATTTGGGAGCTGTTGTGATAGCGACCAAAATTGATAGCTACTGCGATTGTCCTGTCCTGTCCATCCCTAACAACTCCCGACCGGAAGATCGGACCGACATCGCATTCAGAGGCTCCAAAACTGTAGGTACGGCGTATTTTCAGGGGTCAACGCCCCGCCCATTTTCGAGATATTTGTCATTCTTGCCATTGTACTCCCCTAAAAACTCCCGATCGAAAGGTCGGATCGACCAACGGATTTCACCAACCTGTTCAGAGGCCTAAAGAATGTAGGAATAGGTTATTTTCAGGGGCCAACGCCCCCTACCGTTCGAGATATTTGGCGTTGATTTCATTGGGTTTCTTTTATTAGTTAAATGTTGGAAAAGCAAGCATATTAGTCCATTGTCAATTATAGCTTAATGGTTAAGATCTCCGACTCATATATTGAAGACTGTTGGTTCAATCCGTTTATCTTAATGTTTTTTTTCTCTCAATGTCCACGTAGGGGTTTTTTTTTTCATTATAAAAGAATAAAAACTTATTTTTATTTTTTTTTCTAACTTTTTTTTTCCTTACGTAATTATAATTCCTATTTTTTTAATTATTTTTTATTATTGTTATTATTATTATTATTATTATTATTATTATTATTATTATTATTATTATGTTTCAAACCTTGGGTTTCCCCAGCAAAAACAATATGGCGGGTCAAGGACCAAAGCACATACTGCCAAATGTAAAGACGTGTGCGAGAATGATTAGGGATGTGTGGTTGTGTCCATAAATTTCCTAACTGTGCGTGTAGTGTTGAGTACCACAGCCTTCTGCAGTTGTGCATAAGTG
>JAFIDM010019341.1:0-13530 GCA_023159025.1 Thereuonema tuberculata
TTGAAATATTATTTTTTGTCAGTCACTTACAATAATTTAGAAAACAAACGGAAAAAATGATAAGTTTAAATATTTTGTTTTCTCTAATGCTAATACAAATTTACTTCCTGGTGGCGTGGTTGGTGTTGTCGCTAAGACACTGGCCTCTCAGCTCTGAGTTCCGAGGTTGGGTACTCATGGGGGTTTCGTGATGGTGGATGATCCGAGCTGGGCAGGTTTTCTCTCCCGTTTCCCTTGCGAGTCTCTCACCATACTTTCTTAGTCTTTCTCTCCGTCTGTCCTCCTTTCTGTGGGTTGGTACAATAGAACTTTCAGATCGCAGTGCTTGACTTTCCTGCTGCCCACATTCACCCCATGCAATAAAAAAAAAATAATAATTTACTTTCCTTAAAAAACATCTTTGTAAATACGTTCTTCACTTATTTAAAACAGAAAAATATTCATAAGGACCAAAATAAATATTACAGTTAATAAATCAATAAAGTATTTATACATTTCACTTACATGTAGATTTATTTCGATGATGCTAAGTACTTCTGCATCTTTCTGTGATGCGCTGATGCAGCCTTTCGAAGTTTATCTTTATTGTTTAACCATCGCAATCTGAAAAATGCTCTTGTGTGTGCATAGATTTTCACAATTTCAGGTGCAACTTCCGAAAATTTTCTGCAAATTTCACAGCAAAAATTTTTTTTTGAGGACGTTACTTTCTCCTGAAAAAGAATCGATAAAAATGCATTTGAATTAATGTCAGGCCAAACTGACTTACCTTCTGAAGCCAGTCTGGGAATGGAATTATTAATCCTCTTCGTGAAAGGGTTTCTATCCATTCCTATTGTCTCTTTAGGCAAAGTCAGTTGTTCTTCTGTTGGAATTCGAGGGAACGATCGTATGATCTTCCGTGGAAGGCGAGATATCCAGATATCCAGCCGGAAACCTTCAGAAAAACAATCTGAGCCAACATTTGCTGATGTTGAGGCAGTTGCATCCAGAATTACATCTCTCATTTCATTTTTGCCGTCTACCATAGATAATGTTTCCGTCATATCTGGTAAAATACTGTTGAATAGTGATGACGTCAGGAAACTAGAGTAGTCATCAATGGGAGCAGAGTACTTGTTTGTGAACTGAATGTGAGAAGTGTTCACCCCTAAAAGTAAAAGACGGATACGGCTTTTCACTTCCGTGGGTAAAGAAGGGTCATAGAAATGTCGGAGTCCTGTGATCTGAGAGAAAATGTTTTCTTTGAAATCCTGATTTAATCTGGTTGTTAAAATGTATTTTACATTTAATGATTTTAAATCATTTGAAAGTCCCAAGATGATCTCATGGAGATCATAAATCCTTTCTGGAAGGGAAGCAGATGCTTTGGTTTTCCGACTCCCGTACGTTCACAAACTGCTGCAAATCTTTAAGAATGTTTTCCTGTAGGTCTTTGTGAACTCCAAATCCTCAGGCTATGGGTCTCTCATTATTAGATACTCTGGAATTCATTACATAGAATGAATCATTTACAAGCTTCATAAAGTCAGATGTCTTTCTTGATTCATGCATAAGATAATAAATTGCATGTGCTGTGTGGTTACTAAACAGTTGTGTAGCTAACTACACACGCTAACTTTCTCTACTTTTCACGTTTAGATGTTGCATCGTTAATTTGGGGAAAATTTTCTCCTTGATGTAATTGATTTATATATATATCTCTCCCGAAGAAGGCCCGACACACCGGTCCGAAATATAGAGATAATATCTCATCCCGGTTGGGAAATCCACCAAAAAAAGGAAGGACCTATATAGTATGATCTCCCACTCCTCCTTCGGGACTAAACAACAAGTATTTGGGTGAGACACATTTCGTTCCTTCCATACTTAACGATTGGTAGCACTCAGATCAGAGACTACACAACAACATTGTATGAAGCGTCTTCTAAGGAAACAATGATTTGTTTTAGTAGGGAAGCAGACATGGACGTATCACAATCAAAGGCTGTTTCCAACTTGAGAATAGGCCTCCAACCATTGCTACTTGTAAACTGCTTTGTGGACCAATAATTTTATCTTCTTCTTAGTCGTAGGTAACTCTTCTGTAGACGTTCATTTCATCCAATCCAAGTATGCATACACGCTGTATTGATGAAATCCTTTTTGATTGGGATCTCATTAATTCTAATACATCACTTAAAATCCCAGGGCAACATCGGAATAAACAATTTGCCCATCTTTTCAGGGTACTAACTACTGACAGTGGAAATTCTATATTTTGCCTAAGATATTATAATATTTTTTGGAAAATGCTCCAAGAGTTTAATGCTTTTGCAAAATCCTCTTTGCTCCATTTCACTGATTTATTTCCAGTAATGAAACAGTTAATCTGGTTCGGAGTGAAAAATTTCCCTAGGATTTCAGAAAGTGACGATCAACTTGTTTTAAACTTTCTTTTAAAGATTTCTGTGCACACGTGAGTCGAACCTGTAAACACTTGTTTCGTGCTCTTAATTTCTCATTGATATTGTTCAGGTTTCGAGTTTTTTCGCTTCAAGTCTTCTACTTCCCTTAATAGCTTTTCATTACTGATGGTTTGAAAATCTTTATCTGTTGTAATGCCTTTATCTACTTTTTTGTTTTTTGGAGACAAGGTTTCAATTTTTTCTAATGCTCTTTTTCTTATCTCACGGTCGTGATATTTGCTTGCTAGTTGTGTCACTAGGACGTCTATGAGTGGGATTAATTACAAAATCCGTATTTCTTTTTGAAATCTGACCTGGTAAATTTAATGAAGGAATTGCATCTGGCTTCAGAAATATTTTAGGCTTCACTTCCAGTAACTCAGCTTTGAGATCAGGCTGATAATCTTCTTCACGAAAATGCTGTGAACATACTCTAGCATATTCTGGATTGAAATTATCCCCATGCTTATACTTAGGTATCTATGCTTTTCTCAAAGTTGCATCTACTGGAAATCTATAATGTATAGTTTTGGATCATTTTGTTATTCTATAATAAGCTGTGCAATTTGCCATTGTTTTGTCTTTCTATCATTGACAAAATATCTAATTCAGAAAACATTAACACTATTAGGAAGTTCTAAGCTTTTCTAGTCTATGGGATAATCCTTTAAAGAATCTAAATTTCAGCCTAATTCTCTTCCAATGAAATTACAGGAATTCCTCGTGCAATCAACTAAATGAAACGAAATGAAACTGATTAACATCTCCAAGAACCCAGGTTCATAGATAATTTTTTTTTGGAAGATTGACACATTTTTTAATTCAAATATCGGAGAAATAATAATAAAATAAAGCTTTGAAAGTTCAATAACGTCATGTTTATTATTTAACAAAATATTAAATATTGCAAAATTAAAAAAATGAATTTTATGAATATTTTCCCCAATTTCTTTACTGTTTTTACAATTCTTTACTTTTCATTGGTCTTTATAGTAGGAGGAGTCACCTACAAGAAGTCATTGTAGTTAAAAACTAATTTTATTTTGTAATATTTGAGGCAATAACAGTGAAATTTATAATTTATGTCTGTGTATTATCTTTGAAAATTTCTTTTCTCGACTTACTTATTTATTTATCTATTATTTATTTTTTTAGTGTCATTAAATTGAGATCATTAAATTGAAAAGCAATCTGACACACTAAAAAAATAAATAATAGATAAATAAATAATAAATATAAAATTGAGAAGCAATCTATTTCCATTATCATTTCGCTAATTCTCAGAAACCTTTTTTTTTTTTTCAAAAAAAATTGAAACACTCTAGTCCTATTCATTATTTGAATAGAAGAGAATTTCCAAGTTGCAACCATTTGACCTCATGCTCAGATAGCAAATATCACATTGCCTACTACGCAGCGATTTAGACACACCTTCGGTCCAAGATAGTGATCTCTGGATCTTTCGGTGTTTTCTGAAAATATTGCTTTTTTTCTTTTCACAGTGAAATAATGAATTAAAAAATTTTGGATTTGTATCATTACAATAAACATACGATGACATTTCAGAAACAGATTGACCTTCCAATGATATTTTATCGTTATATTATATTTAAATAAACACAATTTTCATCAGAATTTTTTGAAAAACGTTTAATCTACCAAAAAGTATTTGTTTGTTTTGTAATTATATATTTTATTTTTTTTCAAATGCATGGGCGCGTAGATTAATCATCTTTCTGTAGGCCAACAACATGGGGCGAGATATGATGCCTTTAACCGACGAAGCATTTCCCAGGGTACGCCCTAGGAGGCAGCATCAAGTGGTACCTGCAGGAACGGACAGAAGAAGAAACAATTCAAATTTTAACTTCTTAAATTAGGGGAAAGCGAGATATTAAATAATGAAAATTAAAAATTTATGTGAAATACCAGATAAAAAGAAAGTTTTCCGTACTCTTTCAGAGAACGATTAACAAATTTGATTTTGAGTTAAAAGAAATAATCAGAAGGTCTTCTGGTTCAGGCTACTTATAGTTTCAGGAGGCCATTGAGTGGGTCTGGAAAAATGATGGCAATTAGACAAAATCACGTGTATAAGTATTGAATCAATTATTTTGAAAACGAATATGATATCGATTGTGTCCTCTTAATAGAGTTGTTCAAATAGTCCAACATGGGATCTACATTTACTAAACTAACTACACATTTAGGCCACATTTGAAATTGTTCTTGACCTTTAAATTACAATGGCGATGGATTAACTGCGACAATCTATAGTAGCGTCTCTTCTAACTTCTATGTAGAAGTTTGGTAGATTGAAATTAATTTTTTATTAAAAAAACATTAATTAATTTCTTCTATTTACTTTGTTACACTTATTTTTTATGTTTAAAATGTCTGTAATGATTCAGTATTTTGTAATGATTTTGTAAAACCTCAAGTATTTTCAAGATAAAATTATCTTAAAAATTTAAATCGTACATTGTTGAAAATATAAAGCAGTTTTTAAATATATTCCTGCTCTTCAGTAGAAACATGAACTTCTAATATTGTAATACTTTGAATTATCTGAAATTCCTTATTCTAATCATTATTTTATTTTACTTAATAGAGAATTAGAGAGAACAGTTTCCCTGGGTCTGCCACAGGATTATTTGTATTTAGAAAGGAGAGTTACAATCAATGGAAGACTATAATAGACCGAAGAGTTCAATCTTGAACTATCAATCTAGTTTCAGTTTCCTAATTTTCGATCACAGGCGAACGAACAGATAGAGGACACGGCTGATTTAAAATTATGTATTATTTTTTAATCAGAAGATACTCGGAAATTAAGAATCTGAATTAAGAAGAATCCTATTAATTTAATACGTGAAGGCCATCACTAGCATTTCCCGATATCTTTAACTGATATTTATTTTTGAATCTATCTTCCAAAAGATGGAAGACGGATGGTCAGATCTATTCCTTTAAAAATAATATCCAAGCTTAGTTTCGTTTTTAGAGTTTATGCTCAGCGATTAATAAAAAAAGATCTATAATCTCTAGAATAATTTAGATGAGTCCTTTGGAAACAATGTGTTATTTATTCAAGCATGAAAACTATATTTCTGATTTCATTTTTTAACGTGCAAATGTATAAATTATTAACAACGATCATTGCACAATATAAATATTAAAAAGATTTAAAAAACTTAATTTTTATTTAAATTTAAATCTTTTTAACATTTATATTGTGCAATGATGATTGTTAATATTTCGGAATACTTGAAGTTGTCTCCTCAACTATATCTCAATGCTAAGTCTGTTCCATTTATTATCTCTTTAAGCAGTTTTAATTTGAAATCTGAATGAAATCTGTATTTCTGATGATAAATTTACTTGAATTGCTTACATTTTAAGTACTATTTTATATATTACTATTATAATACTAATTATCTTTATACTGGTTACCATTTGCTGATAATGCACTCGAAAATGCTCCAATATGTTAATTATATATTCAAAGATGTTGTCAATTTCATCTCTACAAACTCATTTCCATCATTTAGAAGATATTTTCAAGGACGGATTCAACTTCTCAAAATCTTTGTATATTGTATATTTCGTTTCACAAATGAGGTGTAGGAGGTCAGTATTGTGATATAAGTCCGCCCAACAAAATAGTTCGATTTCAAAGCTTTAATTACAGTTGTTACCAATGGATTTATTTGCATCGTATTTTGTTTGAATTTTTATCAATCAGTGCTCAATCAATTTGTCAATTGTGATTAATTAGGGAATGAAATATTATTTTTTAACCATTTTCTTCATTAAATTCAATTAACTAAATACTACTAAAATTTCAAAATAACGCCTATAATTATTTCACTGTCTTAGCGAGAAAGTTCTTAATGTGATAATCGAAGATAAGAAATTCTTTTTCTTCCTCATATATTCGTTTGTATTACCAAAAGAACTAAACAATTATAATAATAACAATTTAGACATTTTGAAGACATTTACAGTTCTCAAAAATCAAAGTATTATATACTTCTGTACCAGAAAAAAAAAATATCTTGAATATAGTGAATCTGATGGTGACTACGGTTTTAGTGAACACAACTGTAGTCTTAAGAAGTCCTGAACTTTCCTAATATATTGATTGAAATTGAGATTTTTTTTCGCGAATTTTATTCCCGAATCCAACTTAAAATTGGAAACTGAATTATTGATAACGTAATAATAAATAAATAAATAGAGAAAAAGAAATAAAAAGTAAAGATTGATATTTGCTCCAAAAAAGTGTTTCATACACTTCAGTTAAATTTCTTTGCAAAATAATATAATAATTACTTCTTCTAATAGTAATATTTTCTTTGTTTGAAATCTTCAGTTCAACTAGCAACTTCATGCATTACATTCTCTAATAATAATTACCTTTAAGGTATTTGCTTTGTAGCTTATTTGCCTCTTGCTATAAGTCTCAGAAAAAAATGGGTAAAAATAAGGCAAAAAAGATGGTTTTATTTTGAACACGAAACCAAAGCAATCCCAAGGATATTTCGTTTTCAGTTACATCCTTTAGAAAGGAACTTATGCAGATCCGAACTCCTATTTTTCTCACCTGTACAAGTCACGAGGGTGCCAATAAGGTATAACTCATGCTTGTGCAATTTGTAGTTTTGACTTCACAGGTGGTGACAATGAAGATGGAAAACGCAGCTATTATCGTAAAGTGAGTTAAATTCCCGCGAACCCTCTTCACTATAAACTTTTGTTATCCATTATCATAAAAACATCATTGTATACCGTTCCTTTCAAGCATCATTCCATATTTTAAAAAGTTTTTGTATGTTTTAACAAAGAATTCAGGTGTAATGACAATGTTGCCTATCAGATGCACGAATCTTATCTATCTCATCAGAATGCGTTTGTGCTGCAGAGTGCTTATCAGATTCTTTTATTAGCACAACGCTTTGCTACATTGCTAAAATTTATCACAAAAACAGCGTAAAATAGTTAGAACAGGCGAAATATTATCAGAACGACATGGAGACTTGTTAACACTAAGAGATGAGGACAAGACTGTGGATCTTTCCTTATTGGATCTCGTGTCCGCTAGGGGAGCTATCACGGAGTAGTAAAGAAACTATTGATCTGTAGTGTTTTCAGTGAATAAAAGGCCACTTTCCTCTGACATTATAATCAGTTATCAGTATCATCATTTTCATTGTTTACCAACTATCATTCCATTTCGACTGCTGCTTCTAGGTGCACTAATGTTTTGGCAATGAGAGTATATTTGTCCCTTATCACATCCTGTATTTATTTACCTAATCCCATTCCTCTTGTAAAATAGAACTGAGCATGCACCAATTGTGGACGAGAGGTGAAGTCAGTTTTGATGGATTGGAAGGTATAGAGTTCAAAATAAACATTCTCGTATTTCATGTTTTAAGTGAGATTGAAAACTTAATGAAGTCTAACATTTTATAAATTAAACTTTTGAATAATTTATCTTTATAAAGGCTATTTAAAATTAGTTCGATTGATTTTGCTACAGATTAAAAAACAGCAGAAACAAATCCCATGATTTCTTTTTCATACTTTTATCAAATTTTGAAAAATAATATTTAAATATAATTGAGAACATAATCTTTGCCTCTCTATTCTTAACAGCGATTTCATTAATATATCATTAAGTTGTATTCAGAATTGAATCATTGAATTTTCAAAATCATTATTTCGAGTTTTTTTAGAAGGAAATTAGTCTCTGGAATCTTCTATTAGTTCTCTTCCAGTTCTTCCTATAATTTCCTGCTCTCATTTATTCTATTTTTATTTCTTCATTAATTCTTTATTTTGTTGTCGGAAGTTTGGTAGAAGACAATCAGTCAAAGATTCATGAATTCTCTGATTGAAATGACTTGATTTTGATGATTAGCCTCAAGCATTTCAGTGAGAAATTTTGTGAATGGGATTTAAGTAAATTTGTAATCATGAAATGGAGAAGTCATAGTTAATGAAGTTAGATTTGACCGTTTAATTTAACAGCTTAAATTCAAACTGACAGCGAATAAAAACAAAATATTTTCTTTAAAGAATATTAGTACAACACGGAAGCTTAAACTTATTTTGTTGATCCCTATATAAAGGAACACGATTCATCAAAGCGAACTTTGATGAAATTTGATTTTAAGAGGTTTTCCAAAAACATTCACTCAAATCCATGATACGAACTTTAAGAATCTTTATTTTAGAGCAACAAAAATGAATAAAATGGGAGCAATCATTTTATTAAAATCGTTAAAAATTTCATGCGATAATATGAAAACAATTCATTTAATAAATGTACTAAATTCCATCAATGATTCCATTTAAATAATCAATTTAATTTTCAATTAATTAGGAAGACAGCTTTTTTTTGCGCCGCTTATTTTACCGTAACACCCGGTATATGATTATAACTCCAAAAAAGGAGATAGTAACATTAGTAGAATTAAAATACAAAAGCAAATTGTATTTATTAACACAAAAGAAAACATTCCAATTCAGTTAGATTTTCAGTGAATAGAAAGTAGAATTGAAAACAATCAAAACGAAAATGTTGTATTAACTGTAAATTTTCTGTTTTGATTACAAATTTATTTTCTTATTATGAGCAGATAGAACAATCTTATCAAAATAGAATTCACTCTTTCAGAAACAAAGGTTGAGATATTTAACACAAGTTCAAAACCTGAGGAAGTTGAGCATTATTTGCATTAAGCAGCAAGTAATTGCATTAAATGCGAGCATTGTATCCAGTCCTTCTCATCTTGGTCACGTCAGTTGGTTGTATTTCTGTTATCAGGCATCAATCTTATTTCTTCGAATCGTTTCATTCCATATCTTGAACCATAAGAGGCTTCTGAGAATAGAGAGATTAAATATAATGTTAAGATGATAAAACAATGGAGAAACGGAAATAAACAAGAAGTTACAGACACAACTTTAGGCGTACTTTCAATAATTCATCTTGTTTAACGTGCAGTAGTATTACTAAAAAAAACAAAAAAAACTGTGCATATTCTGGTCATCTTAATACTTTCCTTGATATTTCACCCACTCAACTCCATGATTATGTATTGACTTCCAAACTACCATTAGTCAATTACGTGTCTTATGTTACGTGTATTAACATTGAATTGAATAGTAAGTGAATTTCATGCAATTAGTGGTTATTTTTTTATTTATTTTTAGTTTGTTATTTATTTTTGTGATTAAGGTTTTGTATCTAATTAATGGGACTTTCTTTTGTCTGCAATGCTTTCTTCTTAAGTAAATATACAAATATTAAAATTGTTTCTTTTTCCCAATTTCTTTAAGAATAATATTTTAATAATTATCAACAGAAAGATAATTCATTAAAGAAATATACTCATGAAACATAATAATTTTCTCTCCACTTTAATGCACACAGTATTCCGATCGGTAAATTCGATCACCTGAAGAAAATCCGTAACTTACAGGTTGAATATTATAATACAGTGGCGAGAAAACAATGAAGTTTTAAAAACCTGAGAAGATGTTTATCTCGACTGCAATAAATTATATAATGTTACGGATTTATAGTAATTCCTTCCCGACGGTGGTAGGGAATTTTCCAGGCTTTTTTTTCTTTTCCAGACGGACCCTAGGGTTTACCAAGCCTTCTGCCAAAAGGATACTGGGTTTGTTACTCGGGGGTTAAAGGTGAGAGGGAGTCGAGCAGACTACACGACCCTAATTAGACCCGTTGGTCAAGAATCGCTTGAGCCTAGACCACTCGGTCATCCAAAGCCTGCATGGTCTGCTATGTTACATGTAACAGTAATATCTTACATATTAATCTCAGAGTTATAATACAGAATTTAATTTCTTCATCAATTTCAATATTTGCTTGATTTCTGTGATAAAAACTTTTTGGAAGTTTCAGTAATTTCTGTGTGTTTCTAGGAAGTAAAACTCTTCATTCACTTCTCAATATCTGTAGAAATCAGCTGATACAATTGCTGTATTCCGAAAACTTCTTCAGTTCTAAATGCATGAAAAAAATAAAAATGTTATTCGCGAACAACAAGTTATGTCTACTTGTTTGGACTGACTGGCATTAACCCTTCTTAGCTTGAGTGCCTTTGAAGACCACCACTGCATATTCAGTTCATCTTTTATTTCCAACATATACTATTTGTGTCGCTCACTCTCATAATGCTTTACAATTGTAGACATACACTGATAAGATTCGGAGAAATCAATTGTTTTCTCTTAAATTTCCAGCATCCACAAATCTTGGAAAGTTGACGATCATCTGGACACGTGGTATCGTATTTTATGTTGCTGATGTATATATTAAATTGAATATAAGTTATATTTATATTTAATTAGTTGAAGTTTAATTTTTGTGATGATATATATTGTGATTATCGTGCTTGAAAAGAAAATTTTTAGTTAGAGTATTTTTACTAGTTTCTGTGGGATTAATGTGTGCGGGAGGACAACGGACAAGATGGCGTAATGACGAAGCCTGTAGCAGATCGTTCGATTTGAACGGAGATAAATATGCCTGGTATGTCTCCACGTTGACAGATAAAGGAGAGCGGGAATTTTGAAGAAGAAATGTCGCTGCCAAAACTAAAAGTACCGAAGAATAAGTTTGCAGTTGACGCAAGTAAATAAGAAATATTTATTATTCTTCTGAGGCCCTCCTAGACAAATGAACAACCTACGTCATCCACGAAAAGCGTAGATTTAAACCCGAACAGAACCGTAATAAATAATTGAGAAATCCAGGATAAGAAGACATAGTTATGACGAATGAAAGTATTTATTTTCCGGTTGCTGAGAGGATCGAATAAAGGAAGAATTCGACGGAAATCCCCATGCGAAGAATTCCGAAGATCGAACGTTTAAATAGGCTTAGGTATTTGAAACAGAAGAGAAATTAGTGCCAGTGGATCAAATGGATCCGAACTGATTACATACAAGTGATTAGGAAAATTTGTGTGTGAATTAGTGAAACTAATTATGGCTTGTTTAGTCATCTAGTGTTAATTATAAATATCAACTGATAGTTGATAGTAAAGTATCAATTATGTGTATAGTGGTTTCGAGACGAGTTATCATCGAGAGTCTGGATATGTAAGTACAGTTTCCTTTATTTTATGAATCGAGTATCCAAGGGGATTGCTGATTTACAACAAGCCCAAAATATACAAGTAACATTATTAAAGCAGCAAAGATTAATTTTTTCACGTAGGGGAAAAACCATTGTTGAGTGATCTAACTTTAGTTTCTTCTACGAATGAAATAGTACATTAATGACAGATATGACTTAGATGTAAATACCATTATATTCTGAAATTAAGTATCCTTGTAGGTTGCTTGTTAATATTTACATAGGAAGTCATTAGTTTAATATTTTGAATTTAAGGTGTAGTATTAATGTCAAAAGTGACATTTGAAGATGAGATTTATAATACTATGTTTTTGTACTACATATTATTATTCTAAGATTAAGAATAATCATCAAGGGTAAAGTTCATTAATAATTTGTAATTATTGAGTATTTCATATTTTGATATTTACATGTAAACTGATACATGCAAGGTTTTATAGATGGTACCATTAGGGATTAGTTACAGATGTACTGAGTTAATATATGATAACAAATGTTATTGTTCTTATATAATAAATTATTGTAAAGTTAATTTTTTCCTTTCATAAAGGTTATGGACTCTAGTAATAAATTATTTTAAAGTTTTTAATTTTCAATGCATTTGTTTCTTTACCTTGATGCGTGCTTGCTCTGAAAGTATATATTATACCCCAGCTATTTTTTTAGAGGGAAGACATTCATTCATATGTTTTGCTCTTTCTTTATTCAGCATATGTAGTGGTAGGTCAGATGGACTATCTGACAGTGCAGTATTTTCAAATTCTAAATATTGAAAGAACAGTCTTCTTAAACATTGTTACAATTTGTACTTCTTTAGGCAGTAAAGATTGAGCTAAATAAGAAAGAGCTGAAATGATCTCACACAAATCTTTTTTGAGATACAATAAAAAATAAACAATATAAAGCAAATTTAAAATCTGTTAAAAAGTATAAATTAATAACGCACATAATAAAATAAGATGAATACTAGTAACTTCACAGACTACTTCTAAAGATACTAGTTTTCCGGCTATGACTTATCGTCAAAGAAGCTGCGCAGACGCAAGCGAAAACGATCGATTTTTATAGTTTTCATCGCCTTTTATTATGTGTGTGGTTTTTTTTTTTTACTTTTCAATGGAACTAAATTTTTACTTAATATTACAAATTAGTCTTTTTACATTCGAAACCGATATATCACTAGATCTTACCCTGTTTTAAGATGTGAAAGGTTTTAGATACCCCGTATTTAAAGAGTCTGATTAAATTTCTAGTTTGGTCAAAAGGGAATATTTCCAGAAAAAGATGATTCCAAGAAAAGCTCATTGTCACGGAAGAGGAATTATCTAAAGAACCACTGATGTCTTAAGGTCCTGACTCAAGGAACCCTTTTATTTCTTTTATATATTTATTATTCGGATACTGTAGCTTCGCTCCGGAACCCTTGAATGCATAGCATTAAAAAAAAAAAAAAAAAACTTTATTTATTTACCAAATTAATATGGAGATCGGAGAATACACGACTTCCCAGCTCGTTGTGAGCTTCTCCGCTTAACTCAAGTGTATTGCGCGTTGGCACTTACACGGGGGGGGGGGCGCAAAAACACTTCCTTTTTGCATGTATCTTTCAAATGGAGAAACGTTTGTTAATGACTGATGTACCGTTCGATAGAACTTTCAAATACCAACATTTTCTCAATATAATGTTCTCTTCCAACTTTTATACTTTTCGTACTTTAGGACGTATTCGATATTTTCAACTACAAAAAAACTTGACGAAAACCTGAAATGATAAACAATTTGCAAAATAATGACTTGTATCTAAAATATTTATTATTAGTGTAATAGTTAATTTCTAAAAAATATTTATTTTCACAATTTAAAAAGAAAATTAAGTTATTTGTTGATAAAATTGATGAATTTCCT
>JAFIDM010019342.1:0-14614 GCA_023159025.1 Thereuonema tuberculata
TTATTATTATTATTATTATTATTATTTTTAATAAAAATATATTTGAATTATTTACAGTGAGAGTCCTCTAAGAAATATCGTAACGACTTACAATAAAATTGACAGCATAATAACAGCGTAATTTCAATTTAAGTGTTATGTAATACAAGTATTTGAGTTAGAGAAAAATAATTGTTTTTTTATTAAAAATTATGTACTTTGTACACCAATAGCATCTTTTAAAAAAAATAATTCAATCAGATTTGTTAGGGATTTTAGGTTCCATGCAATACATTTATAAAGCTGAATATTAAACTGGTTTTAAATGCTTATTTTATACCATATTTAATATGTAGATAAGGATCAACGAAAGAGGATTATCTCGTTATATTTGGAATAATTTTGAGCTTTATTGTCTTTATCCTTCGTGTAAAGAGGCACACGCATTGTGTAAATGCATTCATACGATACATAAAAAAGAAACACAAAATGAAAATGGCGAAAAGATTTCCAAGCAAAACTTGATTACCTGTATTCAGAATGAATCGAAATTAATATTACTTAGTGCCTTAATATTAGAAAAAAGTACAATGCACCGGCATACTTTTTTCCGAATGTATTGTTAAATAAAGGCATATTAATAATCAAATGCTTCACAAAGCAAATTTATGATTTCAAATTTCCATTACTGCATTGATTTAATTATAAACATTTTATTGAAATGTGTGTTTATTGAGATGACATTGACAAAATTATTATTATTATTAGGAGTAAATGAAAATCTTTTATTTTAATATCACTTTTAAAATCTTTATCTTTCTTTTTCCTTAATTAAATAAGATTCACATAGATTAAATTCTATAAAACAATTACTGAAAGTAAACATGCCTAATTGATTTCTGATTTCAGTTTTGGAAAACACAATATTAAAATAAACCCTTTATAAAGTTTCAAAATAGCTGACAAATATTTCAATCACCTAAAACATCTAAATTGAATTATTTCATTTAAATGAAGTAAATTCGGAAGGAAGAATATAGGTTAAAAAGATAATTCATGATTTTAAATGTACTGTCACTCAATAATCTTAAAAAATCTAGGTAAAGATTAAAAAAAAAATATTTGAAGGAAAAATGAAAGATATTAGAGACTAAAAATGAAAAAGCCTTGAATAGGAAAAATGAATGATCGAATTGAAATTAAGCTCTTAAAGCAACTTTCTTTTACAAGTATCATCATCGGTATTAGAAAACAGTTTCTCGCAAAAGATGTTAACTTTCTAACAAATAATATTAAGTTGATTTTGTTGCGATTTTGACTCTACTTGATATTAAAAAATTAAAATGATATGTTTCCATTTTATCTTCAGTTCTTAACTGAACTCCATGCATGCGTGTGCTAATAAATAACTACAAAAACCTATAAATACTCAAAACACTGCATTTTAGATCAATCAATATACGGTCAATTCTCTTTTAAGGTTTAATGCTTCTCCATTCCTATTTGACTTTGGCACCTCTATCTACTAAATTAATCTTAATTTATAATTCGCAAATACAGATATGTTATCTCTAAAATTCATAGAATTTCTACATTGTAATAATTAAAGTTGAGAATTCCAATCATCTGTTCCAACTAATTCAAATAATAATATGTGTCAAAAATACGTATATGTATTTATATTTCCGAAAACCTGTAACACCTAACTGCATGAAAATAGGAAAACTAAGCCATATTTCATGATAAATTTTACAATAAGATACTGGAGGAAATCCGAATAAAGAAAATTCAAGATTTTGAATTCGCTCACTAAAACCACAGGCACTTTATCTGATATCCGGCATCGTTTAACAAAAGACAAATCGATCAAGAACAAACCTCGGCGTCTATTTATTAATCAAAATAATAATAAAAAAAATCCTAATTTGGCGATGCGAGTTTTGCTTTTTTTTACTGAAGATCTCATTCATTTATACGTTCTTGACTTCTCTGTTCATTGAAGCAACTTATTCTATTTGAAAAGATGTAAAAATCAATGTATAACAAGACGTTCGAAATAAATCAAAGCCCATTTTCTTTAAAATGTCATTTCTTAAGTTGCTTTTATTTATTTATTTATTTATTTATATTTTTTGGAAGTCTGAAAACGACAAATCGAAAAGCTTTTAATAATACATTAAATTCTATTGTTTACTGAATGGATACAGTACAAATTTACAATACAATAAAATGATGTTAATTAGATACTGAAAATCTCATAATTTTTTATTCATTAATTTTTTAAAAGGAATTAATACAATAACTTAAAAGTAGCCCCCCCCCCACTTGTAAAAATGTTCCGACGTCTGTCCCCACAATCCCTACATTTTAGTTTATATACAACTCCAGTAATATTGAGATTTATATCAATTTTTGATCTGCTGTATTTCGTAAAATCAATTTTTTTTACCATTTGTTCTAATTATTTTAATTTTATTTTTCTTACACATTTCAGTAATTGATTTGCTTATTTTAATATTTTGCTGGATCTTTATAAATTTCTTGTAGTCTTTGTCATTTTTTAATGAGTTGTTTACAATATTTTGTTTTTTGTTTTTGAAAAATTTTGTAATGCAGCCATTGATAAACTTTTCTGAGTATTCATTCATAATTAGTTTGTTTTTCAGTATTTTTATTTTGTCGTCCCATAGTTTTACTTCATTTGTGTATGTTGTAATTCTATCCAGGTAGTTTTTGATTATTACTCTTTGATGCTGACATTAGGTCCGAATTTGGTAAAAAATTGATTTTACGAAATATAGCAGATCAAAAAATTGATACAAATCTCAATAGGACTGGAGTTGTATATAAGTTTTCATTAAAATATAGGGATTGTGGGGAGGTATATTTTAGTAACATGGAAAGGGCATTAATAGATCGAATAAAAGAACACATCAGAGCTTACAAAAATAACAAGAAAAATTTATCATAATGGCCTGATCATTGTATCAGTAAAAACCACAACGCAGACCCATTGTTAGAAATTTTATACAAAATCACAGACGAGAAAGAAATATATACATTATGGAAGCGTTGGTAATAAATAGTTTCAAATACATAAACAAAATAAGGGTATTCAAATTGGAGAATCGATCCATTTGTTTAAGAAAAAATAAAAAAAGTAATGTAAAATTTCAATAATTGACAAATTGTTATTAAGAATAAAAGTAATGTAATATATCGTTAATGCTATATAAAATATCATTAATGTTATGTTTTTAATAATTGATAAATTTTAAGTTTAAATAACTAATTATTACTAAGAATCTATTGGTAGTAAGATGTGCAATTCTAGTAGGATGCACATCATCCAGCAAATTGTAAGGTTGCTCAAATCGTAATATTGTTTAAATTTTGGTATTTTATAAAATCCGTTGAAGACCGGCAATGGTCCGGTCGAAATATAGTAATATAAATAAAAAAGAATATAAAGAACATAATATATAGTTTAAATTTTATATATAGTAATATTTTTTTTAATATTTAATAATCTTAATTTTTTTTGACAATAATTTGTTTTTGGATTTTTTTTTTAATTGAATCCGATTAAGAGCCCTTGAGTGTTTCCGAGTCAAGTCACAGTCTCTAACTTATTTTTTTTCTTTAAAATATTTGAACCAAATAGCATTGCTAGGTTGATTTCGCCTTCCGTTGGTTTGTTTAATTTTAACTAAATTAAGATTTAAAAATAACAATTAGATTTTGTTAGGCAAAATTGCAGTTCACAAATTACTAAAATATCCTTCTGCACTTCTTCGTCTACAAATGATATTATTTTTTTTTCTTTAGGACCGATCATATAATAAGCGAATTATTGTCGCTCTTTCTACTTGTTCTCGTAAGAAAAATATTGCCGCCTCAGTGCAAGAATCCATTGCGACGAAAAACGCGGGAAAAGCATCTTTGCCTTGGGCTGAAGCGACGCTGTTGAAGTGACTTCGAAAGCTACATCAACGAACCGGGTACGCTCTCCTCATGTCTGTAGACCGCGGGTAGACTGCAAGTTCAACTCTCCACCCGACTCATACAGCGCCAACAGAACCTTTCCTTTAGTTCGCCTGAAGTTTTTTCTATAGAAATCATTTCGCTGTTATTTTGGAAAAAATTGTTTAAGTGTTAACATAAAGAACTGGAAATGGGGAAATGGGGTAAATATCCGAAATCATTTCAGATGTCCTGGCTAAAGGATCCCCTGTTTGCAAAGTGGTTGACTGAAGTGAAAGACGATGGAAATAAGGCACATTGTAAAGTTTGTGAAACTGACATAAGAGCTCATAGAAGTGATTTAAAGAAACACAGTGAATCATTAAAGCACAGACAAAATATATCGAAAATAAGTGATCAGCAAATGAGCATCAAGTCTGTTCTATTAAAGAAGGAAGATAAACTTACTAGTTTTGAAATTCGTCTTTCTGTTTATGTTGCCTGCCACTCTTCTATTCAATCCATTGATCATTTGAGTGAACTTCTGAAAGCAGAAATGCCGTCAACTTCTAGCGCAAGTTCCTTTAATTTGCGGTTGCACAGAACCAAGTGCAGTGCTCTCATCAAGAAAGTTATAGCACCAGTCCTGCTTAGTGAACAAGTGAATGATCTGAAAAATACGCCATTCTCTCTCATTATAGATGAGTCGACTGATATTGCGTGTGAAAAACATTTATGTATCTGTGTTCGATACTATAACGCTAGACGCAATAGGATGTCATCACAGTTTCTGGGGCTAGTTTCAGTCGTAAGCACTACCTCTGAAGCCTTGTATAAATACATCAAAGATTATTTTGGCAACATTGGAGTTGACTTGAAGCAGTGTTTTGCCATTGGCACGGATGGGGCATCAAATTTGTGTGGATCTAATCACTCACTTTATACTTTGATGAAGAAGGATATTCCTAATCTGATTCTTATCAAATGCACATGTCATTCCTTGCATTTGGCCTGTTCACATGCATCAGACGAATTGCCTTCCAACATCGACTTCATGATAAGAGAAAGCTACAATTGGTTCCACAGATCTGCATTAAGGAGAGAAAGTTATCTGGAGATTTACAGACTGATAAACGATGGAAAAGATCCTTTACAGCTGATACCTTTGTCAGGAACACGATGGTTGGCAAGAAGCAATAGCGTAAAGAGGCTTTTAGATCAGTGGGATTCTTTAACAATTCATTTCCAAATAGCTTCTTCCTCGTGTGATAAATATGTTGCAAGGCAGCTATTTACAATGTACTCTGACCCTGCCAATAAGCTGTACCTCACATTTCTCAAACCAATCCTAAATGAGTTTGAAAGGATTAATTTACTGTATCAAAAAGACGAAGCAGATCAATGTAGCCTTCACACTGAGTTAGAAAACTTCACTATTGGAATGCTGAGGAGAATTGTGCATCATGATAATGCAAAGCTTAATGTTAACTTGAATTTTAATTCCATTTATCTGCCTATGGAGAAAGTGGACTTTGGATACGAATTTTCTGTCCTTCTGTCAAGCAACAAACAAAATAAGGCTATAACCCAGGAAAAACTTCACGATATTCAACACAGATGCCACAAATTTTTAGTGAGAGCATGTAAAGAGCTTCTTTCCCGTATTTCGAGTAATGGTGAAACTTTGAAAAAGGTGCAGAACCTGTCACCTAGCGTGTGCCTTAGCCACACACGGCCACCATTTTCGGAACTTCCATTAGTTCTTGCTGACCAGTCTAAGATCGGGGAAATTGAAAGCCAGTGGCGTTTACTATTAACCATTGACTGGGCCAACATATTTGAGGGGCCTATTCCAACATCTGGATCATCGTTTTGGACCAAAGCTGTAACTATCAAGGATGCTGCTGGTGACTTTATGCTGATTGACCTCGCTGAATTTGCATTGAAAATGTATAGCTTGCCAATCAGTAATGCCTTGGTTGAACGGGTGTTTTCGAGAGTAACATCTGTGAAAACCAAACTCAGAAACCGAATGGGACTAGAGCTTTTAACTTCAATATTACGAATCAAAACATATCTTGAAGAGAATGAGACTTGTTGCTCATTGTTTCAACCACCCACGTCTATGCTGAAATATGACTCTTCAATTTACAAAAATGAGGATGTGGATGAAGAAGAAGAAGACCTTCTTGATAATCTTAAAATGTGAAGACGTGGAGGTATTACTGTCAAAATTATGCTCCACTTCATGCAGCAAATATTGGTAAGTTATCCTATTATCGTTTTTTTCTATTTATTAAATACATGCAATGGTTAATATAACCGTTAGGTTTATATAGAATACCGAACCAGTAAAATTAAGATGAATTTTCAATATTTTTATTTGCAATTTCTGCCTTAGTACTTTCTCAGTTACAAATAATAATCCAATTTAATATTTGCCCCCATGGGTTTCTCTTTAGGTTATTCAAGACAGAAGATTGACTCCACAACGAAAAATGCTGTTATTGAGTAGCCCCAATGACTTCACTTGGATTACAGGAGAGATTTCAGTGGGAATAGTCTTTTTAAATAATTATTAAAAAAAAATTTAAAATAAAAAATGATAACAATAGATGCAAAGAATTAAAAAAAAATAGAAATAATTGGCTTAGTTAAATAATTAGCTTATAATAATAAAATCAGAAATAATTATGGCTACCGTTTAAATGGTCATATAATATACAAATTATACAAACAAATTAAGTGGGAAAATTACGATTTTCAAAAAATTAAAGATATAAAGGAAAGATTAATTTCAGATATTATTAATGAAAATATTAAATTACAAATTTCATAAGATAAATTAACTTTTTTTTATCTTATTTTTGTTAATTATTCATATTAAACTTATCAGTACCTATACTACAGATGTGCTTTATTATAAGCACACCTAATAGGACTGAGAAACATTAAAAAAAAAAAAAAAAAATTCATTAGATATGAAAGCCTTTAAATTCCCGTCTTTGAAAGCATATTTTTTCACTTCGAACAAGAGGCGGAACCAGTCGTGGATTTCATATATTATTGTGCATATAAACTTTGTATAGTAAAATTGTGTATTGGCCCTATTTAAATAGTTATTATATGCGCACACATAAAATTATTATTTTAAAATAATTGAAAGTTCAATAATATATTTCCACTAGACAACCAATTGTTAAATACAAAATAACCAAAAAAATTAAAAATTTCATCAACTTTTTTTCTAGCATTTCCTTTCTTTTAATTTTCATTTGTATTTATTGAAAAGAAGTCAATATAGTTAAAAACTAATTTTACTTCGTAATATTAAAGTGAAATTTATAATTTATGGTCCAGTATTATCTTATAAAAAAGCGCTACAAATTCAGTTTTCATTTCACCCTAATGACGCTACCATGGTTTAAGAATGACGCTACATGTTTTCGCTTTCAAAATGTGCATCCGCTGCCCGCAAAAGAGTTCTCAATAAAAGTCGTTTTATATTAAGTATTTGAAACTCTTCTTTCTTTTTTTTTTTTTTTTTTGGTTGTTAAGTTAAATAAGTCAGTAAAAAAAATTTGGGCTACTTTTATTGCAACTTCGCTACTTTTAGTCCTTCACCGCGCTACTTTCAGCCATTCAGATCTGGCAACCGTGACGTGGAGCGCTGCAGTCGAAATACTCATTACACATTTCTCGTTGAATACGAAGGGGTATTTGGTGTTGACAAATACTCCTTTATTATTAACGATATTAACGGATTAACGGTGATTAAAACTTTAAACGCTAATAACATTTATTTATATTTTGATTAATATTGAAGAATCTGCAGGTTTGAAGGTGCATTTCAAAGGTTCCATAAAAGTGCCGAAGAATGATTTCAGGTTTTTTTGTGTTACAATCGCTGCCACGTCCGAATTTAGTCTATGGGAAATAAATGTTATTCAAAGACTTCGATGGGATTTTCTTTAACACACATATATTTTTGTTTCCCTAATTTGACTGTTTTTACTTAAAATAGAACTGTTTATTATAACGAAGATATTAGTTCCTTTTGATGCAACATCGTAACGTAGTTCTGAATCGCTTCAGATAGTTTTGTTTTGTATTGTCTTGGATGAAGCCTTCTTCAATTCTTAAAGTTTATCATATCATATTTAGACTCAAGAGTTGTTTGTGACTCTGAAGTAAGACAGTGAGGAAATTATTGGAATCCATCACTTAGGTGAACTATTGAAATGTCGTCGAAAACAGTTGGAAAATCACATAAATGCGAATTTTGTGAGAAAAGTTTTTCAAAAATAAACCAGTTAAATGTTCATATTCGATCACATACAGGTGAGAAGCCATTCAAATGCGAGTTTTGTGAGAAAAGCTTTTCTGTTCGAAGCAGTTTATCATCTCACATTAAAATACATACAGGTGAGAAGCCGTTCAAATGTGAATTTTGTGAGAAATGCTTTTCTGTCCGAAGCAGTTTATCTTCTCATATTAAAATACATACAGGAGAGAAGCCATTCCAATGTGAATTTTGTGAGAGAAGCTTTTCTGTCCGAAGCACTTTATCTTCTCACATTAAAATACATACAGGTGAGAAGCCATTCCAATGTGAATTTTGTGAGAAAAGCTTTTCTCAGTTGGGCAATTTATCTTCTCACATTAAAATACATACAGGTGAGAAGCCATTCAAATGTGAATTTTGTGAGAAAAGCTTTTCTGTCCGAAGCAGTTTATCTTCTCACATTAAAATACATACAGGTGAGAAGCCATTCAAATGTGAATTTTGTGAGAAAAGTTTTTCTCAGTCATGCAATTTATCTTCTCACCTTAAAATACATACAGGTGAGAAGCCATTTCAATGTCAATTTTGTGAAAAAAGTTTTTCTCTGTCGTTCAATTTATCTTCTCACATTAAAATACATACAGGTGAGAAGCCATTCAAATGTGAATTTTGTGAGAAAAGCTTTCCTCATCGTAGCAATTTATCTTCTCACATTAAAATACATACAGGTGAGAAACCATACAAATGTGAATTTTGTGAGAAAAGCTTTTCTCAAAGGCACCATTTAATTACTCACATTCGATCACATACAGGTGAGAAGCCATTCAAATGTGAATTTTGTGAGAAAAGCTTTTCTGATCGAAGCAGTTTATCTTCTCACATTAAAATACATACAGGTAAGAAGCCATTCAAATGTTAATATTGTGGGAAACGCTTTTCTAGATCAGGTGCTTGAAATACTAAATTACAAACAAATAAAAAACCTCATCATTTTAAATATTGTGATATAAAAAAATAGATAATGATTCAAGTGCATTATCAAGACATTTTAAATCTCATGCAGGTGAAAATACTTAAGAATAAGAAATTTTTCCAGAGAAGTATTTCCACTGCTGAGAAAAAAAATCGGAGGTGTTATAACTTGAATGCACCTCGTACAATGTTTGTGAACATTCCTTAAAATTTTTAGATTTCAAAGAAAAAAAATATTAAAGGAAACCTGAAATTAATAAAGTAATGGAACTGAAAAATTATTTCTAAATACATTTTATGGAATTTTTATATTTATGTTTTGATTCAAAGTTAACAGCTTTCTTTTTTTATTCTTAGATACAACAGAATCATTTGTATTTTGCAATAAGTGTTTAGAAGTACAGTAGTCTCCACATAAATAAGCTGCTTAGTTAAATAATTGTTACATTTTCACTCTTTATCAGTACCTAGGAATATTCATTTGACAAAACATTGACAGCAACAGATCTCTATTTATGTGCTTGTAAAAAAATATTTTCAAATTCCTCTGACAAAATAATTATAAGGAAGAAGTTTAAGTACTTGAGTAGTTGGACATAATAAACCACCTCTACTAAGATTTTTAATCAAGTCATAGCGGGATTTAGTGTTTCTTCCATTGTAAGATTGTTTTTACAAGTGATACGCTTTGATACACAATATCCTCCAATATCAGTTAAAATAGGAAGTTGATGGTCTATGTCTTTAAGATCCTTTTCTGTCACCGACAACTTAAGATTCCAACACTGCACTTTAAGATTATCAAATTCTTCCCAATTTACAGCACATGTACTTTCAATATTAAAGTGTCCATGACTAGAAGCTAAATTCAATGGGAAAAGTCATTTCAATTTCATTTCTTGTTTCATACAGCTGCACAATTGAAATGTGATATTGTCCACCAGCTAATTATCGATATTTGCCAAAATGATTTTCTAAGGAATTGATCTGAATTTTTCCTGAAAAAAAATATTTCATTTTAAGTTCGTCAATACAATAACGAGCAATTTCAATGACAGCATAACTGGTATGTTTCAGAGATACAAATGTTTCTTTGGTAAGAGCATCAGTTGTACACTTCATATTTTCTTATACATTCAACCAATCCAAAAATTCATTTAAAAATACAATTCTTTTATCATCTGGTGAGCATGTAAGTGGTTCCTGCATAATATCTCTCTTGTGTATTCCTTTGTAAGGAACATTCATAATATTCCACCAATTACAAAAAGTTTAATGTACTCTGAAGTAGTCTTATAATGCTGCAATTGGTGATTCTCACCAGCCATTAAAAGTCCTTCAACAACATGACTATTAAATATCTCAAGAACTTAAGTTCACATTCTGTCTTTCTAGATTAATGGGATTTAAAGATTTCAAAGAAAGCCCAAATCCATATTTAATTAAACTTGTATATTCTAGAGAGTGAAGTTTCTTTCAATGTTGATAAACACACAGTTTGTAGGAAGTTTCTTCCAGTATTACATTCATTAAATTGAGGATAAAACATACATTTTCCATCATTTTTTTGATTCAACCAATTGTTTTTAATACATTTTAAAATAGTCTAAATTCATCACAGGGATGAACAGATACAATTCTTAGTGGAGGTGGTTGAGAAAAGTAAGAAGATGCTTTTCTGTTAATTGCATTTCTGTCATTTGAAATACAGATTACTTGAAAACCTATAATAATCTTGAAAAAATCTAAGCTAATAATAATCTTTTTCACATATGAATACAAAACTCTGCTGACAGGGTTTTTACTGGAAGAATAAGTATAACATCTGTGTACTGTGACATTATACTCTGGATCATGAAAACATAGGCACTTTGAGCTAGATTTTCATAATTAAATGATAAACCAACTTTGAAATCTAAAGAACATTTCAAAGGAATTTCATCTATTAACAAAATGACATGTTTGTCTTTTTCTTGGAGAAATGAATTTTGTTTTTTTGCTTAAAACAAAAAGTGATCATCTATTAGTTCATCTTTAGGATTAATATTACAGGATAAAAATATTCTTTTAATTGTTGAAGGATCAAATTTCCAGTATTTCTTAAGAACGATAGGCTTGTGAAGAAATTGAAGAAACAAGACATGCAAATATTAATAACTATGTATCGAAAATACTTTTTCTTACAACTAACTAATGACAGTTGTTCAATTAACAAATCCATTGTCTCCTGACATGAAATAACTTAAGCGCTTTAAGGCATTTATTTAGAAATCCTTTCAAATATTGAAAGAACTGAGACTCATTTTCATTTGGTTCAAATAACATCATTACCTCATCCAAAATAGAAGATCAAATATTTACATCATTATCAACAATTGGAACTTATACACCTGTTTCAGTTGAACATTTTGAACATACGCTGCATCACTGATAGAACATGCTATTGTAGGATATTCTTCCAAAACAATATATAGAAACATTACACAACTGTTTTTCTTGACAACAGTCCAGAAATCTGAAAATGTCTTATGCCCTCAACAATACTGTACTTCAGAAATATTTTCAAAGGTATTAAGTTTATCCTAAGTTTTGTTGGTTTCGTTGCTGGCTGCAAGTGCTCTTTCTATTCCTTCATTATCTACTCTTTTTCTTCAGGACTTTCTCTTTGAATAGATTTCTCTCTCTATTATCTCGGAGGTAAAGTTTAACTTAGGAAGTGAAATTTCAATGTTTTAGGCTATTCGATACAGACTGAATCTTTTAAATAAGGAAGTAAAGAAAAGAAAGTGGGAAAAAAAAAGACACATCCTTGATAAAAATAAAAATTTAGTAATGGAGAATTATCTAAAACAGTTTCAGAATACTTTGCGTATTCCATCAGGGACATCACAAACATACATGGTGATGGTAAGGGGATGGATAACAGTAGTACAAACATACATGGTGATGGTATGGGGATGGATAACAGTAGCACAAACATACATGGTGATGATAAGGGGATGGATAACAGTTGCACAAACATACATGGTGATGGATAACAGTAGTGCTGGATAATTCTCTGTTACTCCATTATTAATTTTATCAGTTAAATCCATTTTATTTCCAGTTTCTTTTCTTTATCACATTCTTCAATAAGGAACCAATGTACAAAGTTACTAAAATTCTACAATCGAATCACCTCAAAACTATCCTGACTCCTTTCATAGTTGAGACTCAATATATAGGATGGACAAATAACGGCTACTAAGACATCGAAGGAGATTATGGGTAAAAAAAAAAAAAAAAAATTTGCAAAACTATAATTTTCTTTGCTCATGTAGCTTGTTTTGCTTTGTTAACAGACTATCCACTTCAAAAAAAATGAAATCCGACATTATTACAAAATTATTTAGTAAGAGGAGTAAGAATCCAAGTTTATAAATATCATGAATCTTACTTGAAATGCAGATACATTGCGATACTATAATACTGAAGTACGTTCTTATATTTTTGGTATGTCAGAGTATGTGAATGGAAATCTGAACAATGTTGTTATTTGATGCAGTATATTCTGCAGAGAGAAGAAAATACCAGAAACACATATAGAAATCTATTTCAATTTTATGATAAATAGTAATATTAGAATTGCTTGTTTGTATCAATGCATCCTTTTCAACAATGATTGATATAAAGTGATCTTGATCATATGGTTTAGTTCTTCCAATGGTGAATATAGATAACTGATATCTTTTAAATTGAGCTCAATCATTAGATCATAATCAGTTAGATTTCATTAGATTTACATGTCTTTTAAGTGTTTGTTATGAAAAAGTACTAAGAACTAACATAATGTCAATCCAATTCCTATATTTATAACTTTCAAAAATGTTTCTTCGCATCGGCTGCCACTAATGAATTATCAAAATGAATGGATAAAATCAACTGAAAGTTACTATAAGCCCATAAAAAAGTTATAAATATTACAAGACTAACATGTCCAATAAACATTTAATATCTTTATTTTTTTTTCTTTCTAATTTGGGTTGAAATGTCTCTCACTGACTTAAGATTTTTACTCAAGTGGCAGCCAATGACAGTCAATGTTCAAAGTCACTGAGCTCTACTGATTGACCCATTCTACTGTTACTTTGTATCAATTGACAACACAAGACTCCTTGTCACAGTTTAAATCAGTATCTGACTTAACGTGTCATCTGGGCTTCAGTTCACAATTGCAGAGGGATGTCTGCATATTTTTGACCATACAGTTTTTAAAGTTTCAATTCCTTGTATAATTTTATTTTTTATTTTATTTTTTAAGGAAGATACTACGGTAATATACCCAGTTACAGTATCTCTAAGAAAGAAAAATGAATTATGACTTAATGAATTATGATTTTTTTTCTGTTTTATGAATATTAAAAGGAATGTTTAGTTTCAAATTAATGGATAAGTTCTATTTTTAATTAATTATTTTTTTTTTTTTACTTTCTGTACGAGTGATTTTTAATAAATAAGATTTTCTTTCAAAATTAATAATTTTTATTTCTAATCCTTATTTTCTAATATATGGTATTTAATTTAATAAGCAATTAAATTAAAGCAACAAAACTAAAAAAAAAAAAAAAAATCTGCATTCGGTATTCCGCATAATAACTTCAGTATCAAAATTGGTTAAAAAAGTTATTCGTTGTAAATGGTTGAAAACTGAATTAATTTTTAAGTAAGAATCATAAAAAAATATAAAAAATAAATAATTTTGTTTTTGTCATTTCTACCAATATCTGAAATCATATTTATCCTCTAATCCATGCAGGAATATAGGCTACACTATGTGATTAAAACTGTCTGGATACCTCTCTGCAGTAGTGAGGTGGCATTATGGTGTGAGGGTATTTTTCATGGAATGCACTTGGCTCTCATCGACCACTGCAGGGCAATGTAAATGTGGAAAGGTACAAGTACATTTTGACTAATTACGTACTGCATACAGTAAAAGACCACTTCAGTGATGGCCATTGACTCTACCAGCATGACAATGTTACATGTTTTAAAGCGAGATCTATGCGGGAATGGTTCGTGAACAATAAGGTTTCAGAAATGGACTAGTCTGCCCAGAGTCCCAACCTGAACCACATTCAACACCTATGAGAGGAATGAGATCATCGACTTCCCTCCAGATCTCAATGTCCCACATCCTGTTCTGGCTACAACTCTTCAGTAAGAATGGGCTGTCATTCCTTCAAAGACGTTCAGACATCTGGTGGAAAGTCTCCTCAGCAGAATCCTGGCTGTGATAAAGGCTAAAGTCAATTAGTAGTTAGATAATTTTTCTGGATTTTATTAAATTCTGCAAAAGAAACTATTATTTACGAAAAATATTGAATAAATCAAAAACAGAATTGTTAAATGGATCCATTTCCAATTACCAGGTTT
>JAFIDM010019343.1:0-14613 GCA_023159025.1 Thereuonema tuberculata
CTCCTGGGAGCCGTTGCATGAGTGGCAACACATGTGGTTGCAGGATTGCATGAACATACCGCTGGGCTTCATGGTGCCACGGAACAATACTAGGGGTGACCGTGTATTGTAGGCAATGGCACCCCATACCATCACACCAGCTGTGGGAGCGATGTGTCGCTGTACAGCAAAGGCAGGATTGAAGCGTTCACCACGGGCTCTCCACACACGAACACGATTGTTATCACTGCCGTGATTGAATCTGGATTCGACGCTAAAGACGACCTGGTTCCATTCCGCTGCAGTCCAGTTTCCTCGTGCGCGGCAAAACTCCAAACGGAGGCGTCGATGGGTGGGCGTCAAGGGCAGCACACGTAATGGGCGCCGCGATACCAACTGTCCTTCAGCCGTATGGTTCGAGAAGACACAACGGCCCCTAGTGATGGTGCTACCTGTGCCTGGATGGCGGCCGATGAAGCAGTTGGCTGTACGCGTGCATTTCTGACTATGTGGCGGTCTTCTCGACGACTGGTCTGTCGAG
Organism: Thereuonema tuberculata; assembly: GCA_023159025.1. Classification (NCBI taxonomy): domain Eukaryota; kingdom Metazoa; phylum Arthropoda; class Chilopoda; order Scutigeromorpha; family Scutigeridae; genus Thereuonema; species Thereuonema tuberculata. The sequence continues at coordinate 521 of JAFIDM010019343.1, forward strand.
GGCGTCCTGAGCCTGGTCTTCGTGTACATGACATCTCTCGGGCCCACTGGTCCCTACACCTCGTCACAACACAATCAGAGCGGCCTAATTGACGAGCTACTCGCCTAGCTGACCACCCAGCTTCCATCATCCCGACGATTCTCTCTCTCTCAAACTGCGACAACTGCGTATACTGTCTTCGAACACGGCGTAATGGCTTGTCTACCTCAGCTCTTCCTTTGTAAATGATTCAGCACACTCAAACAAGCTTTGGTTACCTGTTTTATACTCCACAGAGTACGATGTTCAACGCCCTCTACCGGCTATACGTAATGCGCAATCACGCTGCATTTCTAATCATTTGCATATCTCCCCGACATGTACCTTCATTGCAAGTTTCGTTACGATCCCGCAATTATTTCTCGGTGCGCTAATTTTTTTTGTCCATGAGTATAATTAAATATATTACTCTATTGTATCTACAAAATTGTATAGATTAATATAGATACAATTAATTAAATTATGAAAACGTTTCTTCTTCTTTGGTTCGTTTTAATGGCACTTTTTCATAGTATTATAATGGATTCTGCCAATGTACGTAAACCCCAACGTTTAAACTAATTCGATCGAATCAAACATTGACTGTTGACAATTATTGTTGAGGGACCACAGTGAAAAGTAAAATTACAATGAATTCGTCTCAAAAAACAGCAAATAAAATTATAATGGACTTGTTTTATTAAATAAGTAATAATTTTTTTTTTAAATGCCCGTGCTCGTAGATTAATCATCTTTCTTTAGGCCAACAACAAGGGGCGAGATATGATGCCTTTAACCAACGAAGCGTTGCCCAGGGTACGCCATAGGAGGCTGCATCAAGTGGCACCCGCAGGAACGGACAGAAGGAGAAACAGAAGAAGAAAGAAACATCCATGCCACGACCGGGATTCGAACCCGGGTACCGGCACACTGATTACGCATATTTCTTTTTATTATTAAATAGATGGTATTTATAGTTAATGAGATGCACTTAGTTATGTACTCATAATTTGTACGGAACAGATATGTATAATCATAATTTAACACGGGTGAAACCGCGGGGCACAGCTAGTATAATATATAATATACATTAATTTGTTGCCTCTTACAAATATACAAATTTTTTTATACAAATATACAGCAATTTACAGATGTGACACTCAGTTGCCTTAAGGATGATCCCGTAATGAAGGCAGACTGTTTAGCAAGCGAAGAATTGTTAAAATAGATACTTCATAACTTTTAGATGAATCATAAGGAAAGGTTATAAACATTTTTTTTTTTTAATGTCTATCAATCCTATTAGGTATACTTATAAGCGGTACCAGCCGTGGCGACCAGTGCGCCAGTACCTGGGTTCGAATCCCGGCAGTGGCATGGCTGTTTCAATTTCCTTTCCTGTGTTGTCCAGCCTCTTCTTCACTTTCTCTTCGGTCTGACGTCATTCCTTTATGGCGTCCTGGGGGCAGGCAACGGAAAACCACCCCAGTACCTTTCCTCAGGTGTTCCTAGGAGATCCATGTGAGATCTCCATAGAAATGGACCTGTCTTCGGACAGAAAACTATGGATGGATGGATGGATAAGCGGTATACCTGTGTTATAGGAATTGAGCAATAATTCATACATAAGAGTTCAATTAAAATATTTTCATATAAATTTCTTTTTAGAAGAATTGCATTTTGATATTAAACTTGTATGTTCATTTAGTTCAGACCGAAGCAACAGAGGAGAATGGGAGAGAAGAGTACAGGGAAGGAAGGATGGGGAGCTGATTCAAGTGTTGATAACGTAGTTTCGGAAATTACTTGGTGTGAAGAAGTGATTCTTTAGTTTTGTCTTGAGCTGAGCTAGACTACGACAGATCCTAATAGCTTGGAGAACTTTATTCCAAAGATCGGGAGCTGTGTAGCTGACTGCTCTTCTTTCATAGTTGGAGCTAGTTTTAGGTATTAGTAGAGCTGGAGTAGTTCTTGTGTTACGAGAAAGAGAGTGAAATGGTTTCTAGCGTCAGGGCCCGATCTAAAGGGGGGGGGGGGCAAGCCGGGCAAATGCCCAGAGCGGCAAAAATGAGGGGCGGCAAAATTGAGGGCGGTTGGCGGCTTTTAAAAAAGTAATTTTATGAATTTTGTAATTAATGGAGGCATAAATAATTATTCGGATATATTAATCAAATATATTTATTCATTGATAAACTTAATTTGAATTTCCACGAGATAACAATGGCCGAAGGTTTACTTCGAGATATTATAAGAGAAAGCTTAATAACGGTGAAGAAATTTTAAGAGATTGGCTTGTGTATTCTGTGGCAAAAAATTCGGTGTATTGTTTTTGCTACAAAAATATTTAATACAACTACAACTTCCGGTCTACCTAAAGGTGGCTACAACAATTGGAAGCATATAGGTGATATGCTTAAATCTCATGAGACATCACGAAACCACGTAGAAGCTGTAAAATCTTGATTCGAACTTTCACGTAGGCTCAAATCGTCGCATACGATAGATATCGAATCACAGAGAATAATTAAATCAGAAATAAAACACGGGAATGAAGTTTTGTTACGTATTGCCTCAATCATCAAAATGTTGGCAAAAAGTGGCTTGTCTTTTAAAGATACTTCTGATAATGTGTATCAATACAACAATGGTAACTTTTTAAAACTAGTAGAGTTCTTAGCCGAATTTGATCCTGTTATGCAGGAATATGTACGCAGAGTTTTGAAGAAAGAGCAAAAACAAGCAATCTACTTAAGTTAAACTATTCAGAATGAGTTCATTAATATGATGTCATTCAGTATAAAAAGCTATATTATGAAAGCTATTATTAAATCGAAATATTATTCTATTATTTTAGATTGTACCCCGGATGCTAGCAATCTGAGCAGATGACCCTGATAATTAGGTATATTTCTATTAATCAAACCGAAGACCATCCAAGAACATCAGAAATTGTAATAAATGAAAGTTTTTTAGGATTTATACCAATCGAAAAATCTATTGGTCTCAAACTAACAGAAGTGATCTTAGAACAATTATCAGCATTTGGATTGTCTTTAGAGGGCAAGGGTACGATAACGGATCCAATATGAAAGGTATTGAAAGTGGGGTCCAAGCCAGGATAAAAAACATGAATCCACGGGCATTTTATGTTCCTTGCAGTAGTCATTCTTTAAACTTAGTGGTAAACGACATAGCAAAGTCTTCACTGGAAGCTACAATTTTTTTTAATATTGTGCAAAAGATATACGTTTTCTTTTCCTCTTCAACGTTGAGATGGTCAATTCTTTTGATGAATGTAAAAGGTATTACTCTAAAAACCACTAGTGACACGAGATGGGAAAGTCGAATCGAAGCAATATAACCACTAAGACATCAAATAGGGCAAGTTTACGATGCATTGTTTAGTGTTTACCAAAACACAGATATGGATACCTCTACACGAGACGAAGCATCGGGTTTTTTGAATCAAATTAAACAGTTTAAATTTTTATGCTCTGTAAGAATTTGGTACGAAACTTTGAATCAGATAAATCCCGTCAATAAAGTAATGCAAATAAAGTAAAGATTTTGACTTTGTTTCTGTCTTTAAATTAATAAAAAACACCAAAGTTTTCTTTGAAAACTCACGTTCAGATGAGTATTTTACTCAAGTTCTTGAAGACGCCAAAGCCTTAGCTGCTGAAATCGACAGCGAGGTGTTAGATTTTGAAAATGTGCCTAAACATCGTGTTCGCTCGAAAAAGAAGCAGTTTGGTTATGCCCAAATCACACCATCATATTTTTCATCATTGTTTTCAATCATTGATCCTATCTTTGAGGTCTATGATCGTGTGATTTGCCTCACTTAACCATTTTCATCATTGATTTCAATGATGAAAAAATTTAGAAACTGTTTTATCCGATCGATGTTTTCAATGATAGCAATTAGTGAAAGCTCCAATCAGAACAGACGAGCTTCGAGAGCGAAGAAGCCAACCGGCGCCATTTTGCCACCGTTTCGATTGAATCGGAAGGCTTTTATAAATTAAGTATCACAGTGAGGAGATTATCTTTCGAAAATAAACAATATTTTTACTGAAAAAAATTAATTCTATGCGTTAGAATCTGCAGATGACAACTTTTTAAAGAGAGATTTCATTTCTTCAGCTCGTTAAGGTCTGTGAGATTTGCGGCTGTTTCACCTCGCTTTCGCTTAAATACTAGAGATGCTTGAGTACAATATGCAATTAGTTTCGAACAGAATGACAGCATGCTAAAAGTCATTTCAAATTCTACCGAAATTGCATTGCCGAAACACGATTTTAATCTCTATAAAATATTAAACACCGTCTTTTCGCAACTGGGGAATCTTTCGCCATAATATCGAGCTCGACGTTGATTGGTTTTAACTCTCTGCCAATCATATGCACTATTTCATCATATATTCCTCCATCGTGTGATCGGTCACAATGATAGGAACACTTTACTGACATTTCAATGAAGGAAATCAATAATGAAAAAATATGCTGGTGTGATTTGGGCATAACGAGTGTGATGATGAACCAATCTTTGATCCCCGTCAAAAATATAAGATCGAAGAATTTTTTTCACATTATAGATACAGCTATAAACTCCTTGGAGTTAAGGTTTTCCCAGATTACTGAGCGTTGTAAACATTTTGCTTTTTTGTATGACATATATGACTGAAGAGAACTGCCAAAAGATGAATTGTTAGAACATTGTAAGAGCCTCGAGATTATTTTAACCCATGAGGACTCATCTGATATAAATAATTACAAAAAATATTTTTTTTTTTAATATACCATGTTTTTAAAACGAACTAAAAAGTATAAAATAATTTTTCATAGCCCCATATATATTCCTAACCCCATACAAATAGTCCTGAAAATTTGTGATTGTACAGTTTTAATAGCTATGAAAATATGTAAGATTTTTTATACTAGCTAGTTAAGGTTTTTCACTTGTTTTGACACTTTTATAACTCAGATAATCCCATTAATTCTTTTTTGTTTTACTTATGAAGTTCGCCTAAATTTCTAGTTTTTTGAGTTTAAGGAGTAAATTACAAAAAAAAAACTAGACCTGATACAAAGATTCTGAATATAGATTCGAATTCAGGATAGTTGAGTTTACTAAATTCAGTTGTTTTTTCTCGTGAAGCAGACTGAAAGGTAAAAAAGGCATATCAGTGTTATCAGGCAATGTTATCATTCCTTCTTTATGTGGTTCTCGATTGTCTCCGATTCTGAGCAAATATTTAGCAAAATTTCTTTGACTCTGATCATCTTTGTTGATGAGTCGCATAGTTATTGTGAGTTTCTTGACTTTGACATGATTATTTGAGGTACATATAGTGATTTTTCAGTATTCTACCTAATCAAAATACTGCTTCTTTCTTTCTTGACTCTCTTTTTTTTTATTCCAATTGATACTTTTCAGTGGTTTTTGAGTTACAAATAGTGATTTTTCAGTATTCTACCTAATAGAAACAGTGCTTCTTTCTTTCGTGAATCTTTTTTTTTTTTATTCCAATTGATACTTTTCAGTGGTTTTTGAGTTTCAAATATTGATGAATTTTGAGTTACATATAGTGATTTTTCAGCAATCTATCTAAAGAAATAGTGCTTCTTTATTTCTTGACTCTCTTTTCTTTATTCCAAAATCTCCCGCGTACACGCGTTTGTTTTACAATATCATATAGAATTTGGTTAATTAAGTATATTTACAATATTGCAACGTTTCGGCAAATATAGTTTTAAATGTCATTTTTGAATTAAAAATAATTGGAAATAAATAAACAATCTTGAGCTTCATGTAAAAAAAAAGTTTAATACATTCCTTATTGATGGGGGAAGGGGAAGGACACATTAGTCAAAAAAACAATATCAAAGAGAGTTGTAGTCACCCTGGCCTAATGGAGATGACGTCGAACTTCTGATCAGAAGGTCGCAGGTTCGATGTTTGTCGCGGATGTTTCTTTGTGAAAATTATTTCTATTTTCCATTCTCACAGAAAATTGCACAAGACATACAGACAGACAAGGAAATAAACGATATTAGTAATATAGATTAGTGAGCTTGTTTCCTACGAGATTTTATTTTTATTGTTGATTTTGTTATTGGTTTTGTTGATTTTGAAATGTTTTCAGTTTATTTTAATCACAGGGTTTGTTATTTTTAAAAGAGGGTTTGATGTAAGATAGCACAAGATAAGTTTATTATTGTATTATGTTTGAAAATGTTTGTTTTATAGAGAAGAGAGTTTCAGATGAACATTTGTAATTGAAAAAAAAAAACAAAAAAAAAAAAACAGTTTTAAAAGAGGCGAGTGTTTGTGTTAACTAATTTAATGTTGTAGAAACGTGAATGAAATAAAACGAAATATCTGTTTAAAAGAAACGTCCAGATTTTCGGCAAAATAAAATTTAGAATTGGGGTTAATTTCTATTTTTTTAATGCATGACTTTTATTTATTAATTATTATAGGTTTACAGAGGTCTGTGGTGCAGAGCTCTGTTGGCTTTACGTGTTTGAAATATAATTAGAGATGATGACTTTTTAAATTAAGAACTGACCATTGGAATTCAGAGATTTTGTCGTAATTCTTAATTTTCTAGGTTAATTCCAATGATCTGAAAGTAATGCAAAGATTCAACAATCAAAGACATCAAATTTAATCTTGTTATTACAACGTGAACACTATAATTTTGTCACGTGTAGATTCCTTCTCTGGATCTATTCGGTGAACTAGAAAAATAAAAACGAAACATAAAACAGAAGGAAACTCCCCACCGCTCGGCTACCATTCGACGCGAGTGAAATTTGAGTATTCTCAGTCGTAAAAACAAACTAACTAACTAAAAGGTTTAATAAATAACTAAAGACAAAATTTAAATTAAAGGTAAAACTATCTGTAGTTCCAGGTGTGATGATGCCATCCCGCTGGGCCCATTGAGTAAAGATGGTTCAAACACCCACTACAACAGCTCAACTACCTTTCTATCCATTGACACCAAATAAGATCGAATAATCATCAGGTTAACTCATTAATCCTTAACCAAATATAATATTATTTAAATTAATCTCTTTATCACTGTTTTTAAGAGTATTGAAAAGGAGACCAACAACATTGTTGAACTTTAATTATAGAGACACTTTATTAATCACACTTTAATAAGAATATATAAAACAAACAAATATCAAAATACTCTATGAAAACCCCATGCCTATGGGTCAATATCCCATTACGGTTAATAATGAAAAGAAAAATATGATATAAATCAAATTCATTTTTTTTGTATTATTATGCTTCGACCCCTCCATGGTGTGTCTACCTTGTCGTGGTGGAGGGGCTTGTGTGCACCAATGACCCGGAGAGCTATGCCGGCGGTAGCGTAGCTACTGGTAGGGCCTCCCAAGCCGGTTTGGTCGAAGGGTAGGTGCCAGACCAAATGACCACCCTGGTCCTCCAGGTTGGGGGTTATGACAATAGGCCTGCACCCTATTTCTTGTAAAAAATATCTCACGCAAAAAGAATCAACAAGAATAATAAACCGGATGATTTTAATGGACAGCGACTAAGGCTACGGAAAAGGACTATGATTATGGCTACCTGGAATGTGCAAGGTATTAGATCAAAATGGATTGATGTAATGAGAGAGATTGATTCGATGAGGGTCGATTTGATTGTTTTAACAGAGACTAAGAAAAAAGGATCAGGAATAGAAAAAACTGGAGAATTTATTCATTTATACTCAGGAGTTCCAAAGGAGGAAAGAGCAAAACGAGGGGTATCAGTTTTAATGAAAAAGAAATTTGAGAGAAATCTTAAGAACTTTGATGCTGTGGATGAAAGAATTTTAAAGATCAATATGGATATTTTTGGAAGAAGAATTACTATTTTGGGAATTTATGCTCCGAATAATGATGAAATTATTGAAGTTAAGAATATATTTTATCAAAAACTGCAGGAAATTATTGATGAAATTGGAGGAACAAGAGAAATTATAATGATGGGTGATTTCAATGGAAGAACTGGATGCAGGAAGAGAGATAACATTGTTGGAGAGTTTGGAGAGGATGTAGTCAACGATAATGGAGAAAGACTTATTGAATTTTGCAGAACTAACGATCTCAAGATTACAAATGGTTTTTATAAACACAAAGATATTCATAAATACACATGGTATCAGCATACTAGACAACTTAAAACAATTATTGACTATATAATTATTAAACAAAGGGCTCAATTAAAATTATTAGACATCAGAGTACAGAGAGGAGCAGAATGTGGCTCAGATCATTTTTTGGTGCGAGCCAGACTTGCATTTCCTTATTCGGCTAATATAATTAGAGAGAAAAGAAATCCCACAGAGATGGACGATATTGATATCCCAGAATATATGTTGGAAGGATTAACAGAAGAGAGTACAAAAGGACTTTTTCAAGTAAGATTAGATGAAAAATTAGAAGAAAGGAATTATACTAATACAACCGAACTATATCAACATATTAAATCATCTTTACACCAGGCTGCAAAGGAAGCACTAGGACAAAAAAGAAAAGGCAAAAATTCCCAAAAAAACTTTTGGTGGGATAAGGACATTGAAAAGATTGTACAACAGAAAAAAGAAGCCTATTTGAGGTGGATGAGTTCAAAAAAGGAAGAGGATAGACAAATTTATAGAACTTTTAGAAATGCAACTAAGAAATTAGTAATAGAGAAAAAAAGAACATCCTGGGATAAAAAATGCAGAGAAATTGAGACATATATAGGAGGAAGACGATGTACAGAGACATGGCAATTTTTAAGGAATATTAGAAAAGAAGGTAATAATTCATGGCAAGGAATATCGGTTGAGAAATGGGAAGAATATTATAAGACTTTGCTTACAGAAACTAGAAATGAATTTCAAGTAAAAAATACACATATTGATACCATACAACAACCTATACTATTGGAACTTGAGAGAGTTAAAACAGCAATTAAAAAATTAAAGAATCAAAGAGCAAGTGGTCCCGGTGGAATATCAGCAGAACTAATCAAAAATGGAACAGATAAATTGCTAAGATTAATTACACAATTATTCGAAAGATGTTTAAACAGAGAAGAAACACCAGAAGAGTGGAGAATTGGATATTTAACATCAATTTATAAGAAAGGAGACAAACAAAAATGTGAAAATTACCATGGCATTACTGTAACAGCAACGTTTAGTAGACTGTATGGACGAATTTTAAAAGATTTTCTTGAAGAAGAAATAAGAATGAAAGAAAGTGAAGAACAAAGTGGATTTAGAGCAGGAAGATCATGTATGGATAATATATTTTGTCTTAAACAAATTATTGAAAAGGAAATGGCGGTGGGAAATCAAATTCATCTTCTGTTTATTGATCTAACGAAGGCATATGATAATGTTCCAATCGCAAAATTATGGAATGTATTAAAGGAAATAAACATAAATTTAAATATTATTAGAGCAATTCAAGAACTTTACAGACAATCAAAAACAAAGATTAAAGTAGGTCAAAGATTATCAAAAGGCTTTATAACAGATAAAGGACTCAGACAGGGATGTTGTATCTCCCCAACACTTTTTAAAATTTATGTTGAAGCAGCATTAAAAGTTTGGAAAGAAAACTGCAGAGGATTGGGACTTAATGTGAAAGGAACGTCAATGTTTACTCTGCAGTTCGCAGATGACCAAGTCATAATTGCAAAGAGTAAAAATGATTTAGAGAGAATGACAATAACAATTAAGGAAGAATATGAGAAATGGGGACTATACATGAACGTCAGCAAGACCAAATATCTATGTATAGGAGGAAATGAGACGGACCTAAATCTAAATAATAACATGAAAATAGAAAGCTGTGAGCATTATAGGTATCTCGGAGTAGACATTAATAGAGAAGGCAGAGACTCACAAGAAATTAAAAACAGAATTTGTCAAGGAAGGAAAGCTATAAAACTATTAAATTCTATTTGGTGGAGTGAAGAGATCTCTAGGAAAAGAAAGTATAATATATACAATTCTATTGTAAAGAGCATCTTGTTATATGGGGCAGAGGGGTGGAGAATTACGGAGACAGAAAAAAAGAAATTAGCGGCAGTGGAAATGGATGCCCTCAGAAGATCATGCAGGGTATCAAGAATAGAAAGAACAAGAAATGAAAGAATCAAAGAAATGATGAAAATAAAAGGAAACATTTTGGACGATCTTCAAAGAAAACAATTAATTTGGTTTGGTCATGTTAAAAGAATGAATGACGAAAGACTGCCCAAAATCGCTTTTGATTACAAAACTAATCAAAAAAGGAAACGAGGAAGACCACGAAAGGCTTGGATGGACGATATTAAAAAAGCAATGAGGATTAGAAGTCTGGAAGAGGAATGGACCCTTGACCGGAAGACCTGGAATGGACTTCTTGCAGATTCTTTCGGAAGGCGGCACCTGACGCCATGAACCGAGTTTATATATATATATATTATGCTTCGAATGTGTAGTAATTGAATTACTTGTTGCTGTCATCTACTCAGCAGAGCTTAAAAAAAATTATTTTAATATATTTTAATAATTGTAATTTTGTGTAGTGCAATCAAAGACAGCAGAAATATTGTTCTTCTACAATTCTTTTTGTGTTTCAAAAAACAATAAAAATAATATATTTATTAAAGTATAACTACATTATCACGGATTTCTTTATTAAAAAATACTTGGTATTATTATGATCGGTTAAAAAATATAAATTGTTAGCTTCATCAGCTCCGTCACATTATTGACAACTCCGTCACATGGACTTGTGACGGAGTTGATGAACACATGCTAATTTATATTCTGGTGTTAGGCTTAAACTCCGATTACGACTGTATTCAGTTTACAACAATTCAATAACATTTCCCAACAAACTATTTAAAATTTGTACTTCTACTGTTAAAAATTACAATGTATAAATGCGTGACGGAGTTGACATATCATTAAAAACAAATATTAGTGTAGAAACTTACGACTGTTGTAGACACTCCTTCTTTTACCTCTCTATCCTCGCCCAAGGCGATTGCGTAGCGTAGCGAACGTGCTGTCATCTAGGGCGAATTTAGTGACTTTTTCGATGATAAAGGCTCTTCAGTGATTAAAATCGTTATGTGTGACGGAGGTGACATACAAAACAAGTTACTCACTTTCTTTAATTTATTAAAAATACACTACTGGTATTTATTGATAACAAGTGTAACAAGAATAAAATATGAACCCAATACAGTTACCAATATTTTTTACGAAAATTCAAGCCCACTTTTAAGACTGTTTCAAAATATGAAAAGTAGTCAATTCAGCCGAGTTACAACGCAGTTACTGCTGTATTAGGCAGAAAAATATTTTTTTCACAATTATTTTTTAATAATAAAAAATTCTCAGTAGTTTAAAAATCATATTTCAGTCCTAATTTAAATTATGGTAAAAAAAATTCTTTAAAAAAAATATTTAACACTTATTTTACACCAAGTTACATAAATTCCACCATTTCCAAATAACGACCCATATATATATATATATCCTTTCCCTTTAGTTGCCAATCGAATTTGGAATTCTTTTCCCACGGATACCCTGGTGCACCAAGTACCTTAAGTAAACTGATTAAATAGTCATCAAAACACCTTACATTATGATTATAACTTCTCACACAAATGTAAATTATGTATTTTCAATTAACACAATCTTCCTTTCCATTAAACATCTGAACAATTATATTAACTCCAATAATACAAAACGTTTAAACTGTTATTTTCGTTTTCAAGTTCTAAACGATACAATAACAATGGCGTTACAATAAGCTGGATTACACATATTTTCTCTATGGCTGTAAATTGCCTTTCCTTTCACCCAAAATAATAAATACGATTGAATTAACATTAATCGTAAGTTACAAGTTTATCTTTCCCCGGATAAATGTCTAACGTTTAAGTTCGTTGACCTTTCACCATTAATGTTTGTGGATTTGCACAAAGAACACGCCTACACGTTCGGCTCTTACCTTACACGTAATTCACCGGTGTGTGTTAACCACGAGTCCGAATTGATTTCGCACGACGTGTGCGATTCTCTGATGCCGTCGTTTACTAGAACTGTTCTTTTCTAATCCTCCCGTAGCGTATGTTGGTGGGCGTTAATCTTTAATCTGGATATTCGTTTTCCCAACAAAACACATATATTATACTCACATAATCTCGCAGATGGAGCCGGCCGGATACGTTGATCCCATGTATAATTTTCCATCGTCGACGAACATGGCCTCCCTATTTCGGTGGGCTCTGGGTGGAACTGCACTCGTCCTAGTACTCCCGATTCGTATATAAGACACATACACTGGAAAATCTACGCTCACAACTCACACCTTTGTGCGGAGCTAATGGACGGAGTTTTCGTCTCCCCACTCTTATTAATCACTAGTATACTTCTTGAAACTTTGTTTAATCACAGTTAGTCGTTTTAGTTCCCCGAACGGCTTCCGACGACTTAAATGGCGACTCTGAGATGAACTTCGGGTCTCTGGTCGAACACTAAGTATTTAATCCCGAACGATCCACATTGGCGTCACTTCAACAACAAAACACTTATCCACTGGTTACACGGGATAGATCTTGGGTTTTACAGATTATGCCTTTTCACCAAAATGTTAATCAAATCGTATACACTATCTATGCTTCTGATTAGGCAAACGGTTCGTACGGCTGTACGCTACGGCTCTCGAGCTCCTCATCCGCAGGGTTTTTACAGCCTGCTCGCTCGGCTGTCGTCAACTTACTCTGTCTAAGTCTCAACGGCCCCTTGGTCGTCTCTTTCCCGCCAAATTTAGGAAAACTGACCGTTGCCCAATAACTGCTGCTCAAACTGGCCCATGTGCCCTCAGACATTTCGCTCTTGAAAGAGCTGTTTGCCTACCCGGGAGTAACAATGTAAGCGCAACTCGTGGAAAATATCTGTTTTCCGATAAATTGAATTATAGCGACTTTTTGCTCTTTTGCGTTGAAAACCGCTGCCACACATTTTCCTCTATTAAACCATAACATAACATTAAAGAGGGTAAATAAGACATTTAAAATATATAAATATAAAATCTTTACTTAAAAAATAAATTGACCCATTTTGCAAAAATGATTCAAAATACACAAATAATCGTAGTTTTGTAAACATTAGTTACAAACACCTTAAAACAGGTCACGGGCTCCTACAGCACCGTGACAATGTTCAGGTCTTTTATAATTCCATAATATTTTCTTTTTCTGACGAAGAATGTGAGATTGAATTACTGCTGTACTATTATAATAATTTCAGCAATTTAGTTTTTTTTTTAAGAATTAGCGATTCAAGTGTAGCAACACTCCACCTAGTGGCCACATTGCGAAGCTAAATCTTTGGGACATGACGGCATTTGTACTACCTGTGTATGTTGCAAGTTCTCCTTTTTCCAGAAATTTTTATAATGAAAATGACTGAAAATTCATAGAAAGATTGATTCCCCCTTTTTTTTTAACACCATAGATTTGTGTTTTACCCCTAAATAAAAATTTATAACTAAAAAATAATCATTTTGAAATTATATTGTCAATATCTGCGATAACGGAAACCCAAAAGTTCACATAAATGATCAATATGTCTAACAAATTAACTCCTTTGTTTTAAAAAAACAAAACAAAACAAATATTTCTCCACATCAGTCCTCAAGGTTCTCACTCGAATATTTGCTACTACCACCAAGACCTGCATCGGCGCGGCGGTGGCTCCAGGCGGGCCAGCGCCCGACCCTTTTCCGCTCACCACCGCGACCCTCCTATTCGCCGCGGGGTTCTAGGGTCGTTCGGGACGGGCTCCGCTCCAGTGGCCGGGTGCAGGGTCGACGTTTGAGCGCCATGATGATTTATATACAAAAATTATGAAAATTTCTCCAATAAATTTAACAGAGACTTAAAACAAATTAAAAGAGGTTTAACGTGCCCTGAATAATTCAAAATAGACATCAATCGCAAGAAGGCACCAAAGCTAAAGTTAGGATTCGCACTTTGAGTTGTCATCGGGA
>JAFIDM010019345.1:0-14612 GCA_023159025.1 Thereuonema tuberculata
CTCCTGGGAGCCGTTGCATGAGTGGCAACACATGTGGTTGCAGGATTTCATGAACATACCGCTGGGCTTCATGGTGCCACGGAACAATACTAGGGGTGACCGTGTATTGTAGGCAATGGCACCCCATACCATCACACCAGCTGTGGGAGCGATGTGTCGCTGTACAGCAAAGGCAGGATTGAAGCGTTCACCACGGGCTCTCCACACACGAACACGATTGTTATCACTGCCGTGATTGAATCTGGATTCGACGCTAAAGACGACCTGGTTCCATTCCGCTGCAGTCCAGTTTCCTCGTGCGCGGCAAAACTCCAAACGGAGGCGTCGATGGGTGGGCGTCAAGGGCAGCACACGTAATGGGCGCCGCGATACCAACTGTCCTTCAGCCGTATGGTTCGAGAAGACACAACGGCCCCTAGTGATGGTGCTACCTGTGCCTGGATGGCGGCCGATGAAGCAGTTGGCTGTACGCGTGCATTTCTGACTATGTGGCGGTCTTCTCGACGACTGGTCTGTCGAGGGCGTCCTGAGCCTGGTCTTCGTGTACATGACATCTCTCGGGCCCACTGGTCCCTACACCTCGTCACAACACAATCAGAGCGGCCTAATTGACGAGCTACTCGCCTAGCTGACCACCCAGCTTCCATCATCCCGACGATTCTCCCTCTCTCAAACTGCGACAACTGCGTATACTGTCTTCGAACACGGCGTAATGGCTTGTCTACCTCAGCTCTTCCTTTGTAAATGATTCAGCACACTCAAACAAGCTTTGGTTACCTGTTTTATACTCCACAGAGTACGATGTTCAACGCCCTCTACCGGCTATACGTAATGCGCAATCACGCTGCATTTCTAATCATTTGCATATCTCCCCGACATGTACCTTCATTGCAAGTTTCGTTACGATCCCGCAATTATTTCTCGGTGCGCTAATTTTTTTTGTCCATGAGTATAATTAAATATATTACTCTATTGTATCTACAAAATTGTATAGATTAATATAGATACAATTAATTAAATTATGAAAACGTTTCTTCTTCTTTGGTTCGTTTTAATGGCACTTTTTCATAGTATTATAATGGATTCTGCCAATGTACGTAAACCCCAACGTTTAAACTAATTCGATCGAATCAAACATTGACTGTTGACAATTATTGTTGAGGGACCACAGTGAAAAGTAAAATTACAATGAATTCGTCTCAAAAAACAGCAAATAAAATTATAATGGACTTGTTTTATTAAATAAGTAATAATTTTTTTTTTAAATGCCCGTGCTCGTAGATTAATCATCTTTCTTTAGGCCAACAACAAGGGGCGAGATATGATGCCTTTAACCAACGAAGCGTTGCCCAGGGTACGCCATAGGAGGCTGCATCAAGTGGCACCCGCAGGAACGGACAGAAGGAGAAACAGAAGAAGAAAGAAACATCCATGCCACGACCGGGATTCGAACCCGGGTACCGGCACACTGATTACGCATATTTCTTTTTATTATTAAATAGATGGTATTTATAGTTAATGAGATGCACTTAGTTATGTACTCATAATTTGTACGGAACAGATATGTATAATCATAATTTAACACGGGTGAAACCGCGGGGCACAGCTAGTATAATATATAATATACATTAATTTGTTGCCTCTTACAAATATACAAATTTTTTTATACAAATATACAGCAATTTACAGATGTGACACTCAGTTGCCTTAAGGATGATCCCGTAATGAAGGCAGACTGTTTAGCAAGCGAAGAATTGTTAAAATAGATACTTCATAACTTTTAGATGAATCATAAGGAAAGGTTATAAACATTTTTTTTTTTTAATGTCTATCAATCCTATTAGGTATACTTATAAGCGGTACCAGCCGTGGCGACCAGTGCGCCAGTACCTGGGTTCGAATCCCGGCAGTGGCATGGCTGTTTCAATTTCCTTTCCTGTGTTGTCCAGCCTCTTCTTCACTTTCTCTTCGGTCTGACGTCATTCCTTTATGGCGTCCTGGGGGCAGGCAACGGAAAACCACCCCCAGTACCTTTCCTCAGGTGTTCCTAGGAGATCCATGTGAGATCTCCATAGAAATGGACCTGTCTTCGGACAGAAAACTATGGATGGATGGATGGATAAGCGGTATACCTGTGTTATAGGAATTGAGCAATAATTCATACATAAGAGTTCAATTAAAATATTTTCATATAAATTTCTTTTTAGAAGAATTGCATTTTGATATTAAACTTGTATGTTCATTTAGTTCAGACCGAAGCAACAGAGGAGAATGGGAGAGAAGAGTACAGGGAAGGAAGGATGGGGAGCTGATTCAAGTGTTGATAACGTAGTTTCGGAAATTACTTGGTGTGAAGAAGTGATTCTTTAGTTTTGTCTTGAGCTGAGCTAGACTACGACAGATCCTAATAGCTTGGAGAACTTTATTCCAAAGATCGGGAGCTGTGTAGCTGACTGCTCTTCTTTCATAGTTGGAGCTAGTTTTAGGTATTAGTAGAGCTGGAGTAGTTCTTGTGTTACGAGAAAGAGAGTGAAATGGTTTCTAGCGTCAGGGCCCGATCTAAAGGGGGGGGGGGGCAAGCCGGGCAAATGCCCAGAGCGGCAAAAATGAGGGGCGGCAAAATTGAGGGCGGTTGGCGGCTTTTAAAAAAGTAATTTTATGAATTTTGTAATTAATGGAGGCATAAATAATTATTCGGATATATTAATCAAATATATTTATTCATTGATAAACTTAATTTGAATTTCCACGAGATAACAATGGCCGAAGGTTTACTTCGAGATATTATAAGAGAAAGCTTAATAACGGTGAAGAAATTTTAAGAGATTGGCTTGTGTATTCTGTGGCAAAAAATTCGGTGTATTGTTTTTGCTACAAAAATATTTAATACAACTACAACTTCCGGTCTACCTAAAGGTGGCTACAACAATTGGAAGCATATAGGTGATATGCTTAAATCTCATGAGACATCACGAAACCACGTAGAAGCTGTAAAATCTTGATTCGAACTTTCACGTAGGCTCAAATCGTCGCATACGATAGATATCGAATCACAGAGAATAATTAAATCAGAAATAAAACACGGGAATGAAGTTTTGTTACGTATTGCCTCAATCATCAAAATGTTGGCAAAAAGTGGCTTGTCTTTTAAAGATACTTCTGATAATGTGTATCAATACAACAATGGTAACTTTTTAAAACTAGTAGAGTTCTTAGCCGAATTTGATCCTGTTATGCAGGAATATGTACGCAGAGTTTTGAAGAAAGAGCAAAAACAAGCAATCTACTTAAGTTAAACTATTCAGAATGAGTTCATTAATATGATGTCATTCAGTATAAAAAGCTATATTATGAAAGCTATTATTAAATCGAAATATTATTCTATTATTTTAGATTGTACCCCGGATGCTAGCAATCTGAGCAGATGACCCTGATAATTAGGTATATTTCTATTAATCAAACCGAAGACCATCCAAGAACATCAGAAATTGTAATAAATGAAAGTTTTTTAGGATTTATACCAATCAAAAAATCTATTGGTCTCAAACTAACAGAAGTGATCTTAGAACAATTATCAGCATTTGGATTGTCTTTAGAGGGCAAGGGTACGATAACGGATCCAATATGAAAGGTATTGAAAGTGGGTCCAAGCCAGGATAAAAAACATGAATCCACGGGCATTTTATGTTCCTTGCAGTAGTCATTCTTTAAACTTAGTGGTAAACGACATAGCAAAGTCTTCACTGGAAGCTACAATTTTTTTTAATATTGTGCAAAAGATATACGTTTTCTTTTCCTCTTCAACGTTGAGATGGTCAATTCTTTTGATGAATGTAAAAGGTATTACTCTAAAAACCACTAGTGACACGAGATGGGAAAGTCGAATCGAAGCAATATAACCACTAAGACATCAAATAGGGCAAGTTTACGATGCATTGTTTAGTGTTTACCAAAACACAGATATGGATACCTCTACACGAGACGAAGCATCGGGTTTTTTGAATCAAATTAAACAGTTTAAATTTTTATGCTCTGTAAGAATTTGGTACGAAACTTTGAATCAGATAAATCCCGTCAATAAAGTAATGCAAATAAAGTAAAGATTTTGACTTTGTTTCTGTCTTTAAATTAATAAAAAACACCAAAGTTTTCTTTGAAAACTCACGTTCAGATGAGTATTTTACTCAAGTTCTTGAAGACGCCAAAGCCTTAGCTGCTGAAATCGACAGCGAGGTGTTAGATTTTGAAAATGTGCCTAAACATCGTGTTCGCTCGAAAAAGAAGCAGTTTGGTTATGCCCAAATCACACCATCATATTTTTCATCATTGTTTTCAATCATTGATCCTATCTTTGAGGTCTATGATCGTGTGATTTGCCTCACTTAACCATTTTCATCATTGATTTCAATGATGAAAAAATTTAGAAACTGTTTTATCCGATCGATGTTTTCAATGATAGCAATTAGTGAAAGCTCCAATCAGAACAGACGAGCTTCGAGAGCGAAGAAGCCAACCGGCGCCATTTTGCCACCGTTTCGATTGAATCGGAAGGCTTTTATAAATTAAGTATCACAGTGAGGAGATTATCTTTAGAAAATAAACAATATTTTTACTGAAAAAAATTAATTCTATGCGTTAGAATCTGCAGATGACAACTTTTTAAAGAGAGATTTCATTTCTTCAGCTCGTTAAGGTCTGTGAGATTTGCGGCTGTTTCACCTCGCTTTCGCTTAAATACTAGAGATGCTTGAGTACAATATGCAATTAGTTTCGAACAGAATGACAGCATGCTAAAAGTCATTTCAAATTCTACCGAAATTGCATTGCCGAAACACGATTTTAATCTCTATAAAATATTAAACACCGTCTTTTCGCAACTGGGGAATCTTTCGCCATAAATCGAGCTCGACGTTGATTGGTTTTAACTCTCTGCCAATCATATGCACTATTTCATCATATATTCCTCCATCGTGTGATCGGTCACAATGATAGGAACACTTTACTGACATTTCAATGAAGCAAATCAATAATGAAAAAATATGCTGGTGTGATTTGGGCATAACGAGTGTGATGATGAACCAATCTTTGATCCCCGTCAAAAATATAAGATCGAAGAATTTTTTTCACATTATAGATACAGCTATAAACTCCTTGGAGTTAAGGTTTTCCCAGATTACTGAGCGTTGTAAACATTTTGCTTTTTTGTATGACATATATGACTGAAGAGAACTGCCAAAAGATGAATTGTTAGAACATTGTAAGAGCCTCGAGATTATTTTAACCCACGAGGACTCATCTGATATAAATAATTACAAAAAATATTTTTTTTTTTAATATACCATGTTTTTAAAACGAACTAAAAAGTATAAAATAATTTTTCATAGCCCCATATATATTCCTAACCCCATACAAATAGTCCTGAAAATTTGTGATTGTACAGTTTTAATAGCTATGAAAATATGTAAGATTTTTTATACTAGCTAGTTAAGGTTTTTCACTTGTTTTGACACTTTTATAACTCAGATAATCCCATTAATTCTTTTTTGTTTTACTTATGAAGTTCGCCTAAATTTCTAGTTTTTTGAGTTTAAGGAGTAAATTACAAAAAAAAAAACTAGACCTGATACAAAGATTCTGAATATAGATTCGAATTCAGGATAGTTGAGTTTACTAAATTCAGTTGTTTTTTCTCGTGAAGCAGACTGAAAGGTAAAAAAGGCATATCAGTGTTATCAGGCAATGTTATCATTCCTTCTTTATGTGGTTCTCGATTGTCTCCGATTCTGAGCAAATATTTAGCAAAATTTCTTTGACTCTGATCATCTTTGTTGATGAGTCGCATAGTTATTGTGAGTTTCTTGACTTTGACATGATTATTTGAGGTACATATAGTGATTTTTCAGTATTCTACCTAATCAAAATACTGCTTCTTTCTTTCTTGACTCTCTTTTTTTTTATTCCAATTGATACTTTTCAGTGGTTTTTGAGTTACAAATAGTGATTTTTCAGTATTCTACCTAATAGAAACAGTGCTTCTTTCTTTCGTGAATCTTTTTTTTTTTTATTCCAATTGATACTTTTCAGTGGTTTTTGAGTTTCAAATATTGATGAATTTTGAGTTACATATAGTGATTTTTCAGCAATCTATCTAAAGAAATAGTGCTTCTTTATTTCTTGACTCTCTTTTCTTTATTCCAAAATCTCCCGCGTACACGCGTTTGTTTTACAATATCATATAGAATTTGGTTAATTAAGTATATTTACAATATTGCAACGTTTCGGCAAATATAGTTTTAAATGTCATTTTTGAATTAAAAATAATTGGAAATAAATAAACAATCTTGAGCTTCATGTAAAAAAAAAGTTTAATACATTCCTTATTGATGGGGGAAGGGGAAGGACACATTAGTCAAAAAAACAATATCAAAGAGAGTTGTAGTCACCCTGGCCTAATGGAGATGACGTCGAACTTCTGATCAGAAGGTCGCAGGTTCGATGTTTGTCGCGGATGTTTCTTTGTGAAAATTATTTCTATTTTCCATTCTCACAGAAAATTGCACAAGACATACAGACAGACAAGGAAATAAACGATATTAGTAATATAGATTAGTGAGCTTGTTTCCTACGAGATTTTATTTTTATTGTTGATTTTGTTATTGGTTTTGTTGATTTTGAAATGTTTTCAGTTTATTTTAATCACAGGGTTTGTTATTTTTAAAAGAGGGTTTGATGTAAGATAGCACAAGATAAGTTTATTATTGTATTATGTTTGAAAATGTTTGTTTTATAGAGAAGAGAGTTTCAGATGAACATTTGTAATTGAAAAAAAAAAACAAAAAAAAAAAACAGTTTTAAAAGAGGCGAGTGTTTGTGTTAACTAATTTAATGTTGTAGAAACGTGAATGAAATAAAACGAAATATCTGTTTAAAAGAAACGTCCAGATTTTCGGCAAAATAAAATTTAGAATTGGGGTTAATTTCTATTTTTTTAATGCATGACTTTTATTTATTAATTATTATAGGTTTACAGAGGTCTGTGGTGCAGAGCTCTGTTGGCTTTACGTGTTTGAAATATAATTAGAGATGATGACTTTTTAAATTAAGAACTGACCATTGGAATTCAGAGATTTTGTCGTAATTCTTAATTTTCTAGGTTAATTCCAATGATCTGAAAGTAATGCAAAGATTCAACAATCAAAGACATCAAATTTAATCTTGTTATTACAACGTGAACACTATAATTTTGTCACGTGTAGATTCCTTCTCTGGATCTATTCGGTGAACTAGAAAAATAAAAACGAAACATAAAACAGAAGGAAACTCCCCACCGCTCGGCTACCATTCGACGCGAGTGAAATTTGAGTATTCTCAGTCGTAAAAACAAACTAACTAACTAAAAGGTTTAATAAATAACTAAAGACAAAATTTAAATTAAAGGTAAAACTATCTGTAGTTCCAGGTGTGATGATGCCATCCCGCTGGGCCCATTGAGTAAAGATGGTTCAAACACCCACTACAACAGCTCAACTACCTTTCTATCCATTGACACCAAATAAGATCGAATAATCATCAGGTTAACTCATTAATCCTTAACCAAATATAATATTATTTAAATTAATCTCTTTATCACTGTTTTTAAGAGTATTGAAAAGGAGACCAACAACATTGTTGAACTTTAATTATAGAGACACTTTATTAATCACACTTTAATAAGAATATATAAAACAAACAAATATCAAAATACTCTATGAAAACCCCATGCCTATGGGTCAATATCCCATTACGGTTAATAATGAAAAGAAAAATATGATATAAATCAAATTCATTTTTTTTGTATTATTATGCTTCGACCCCTCCATGGTGTGTCTACCTTGTCGTGGTGGAGGGGCTTGTGTGCACCAATGACCCGGAGAGCTATGCCGGCGGTAGCGTAGCTACTGGTAGGGCCTCCCAAGCCGGTTTGGTCGAAGGGTAGGTGCCAGACCAAATGACCACCCTGGTCCTCCAGGTTGGGGGTTATGACAATAGGCCTGCACCCTATTTCTTGTAAAAAATATCTCACGCAAAAAGAATCAACAAGAATAATAAACCGGATGATTTTAATGGACAGCGACTAAGGCTACGGAAAAGGACTATGATTATGGCTACCTGGAATGTGCAAGGTATTAGATCAAAATGAATTGATGTAATGAGAGAGATTGATTCGATGAGGGTCGATTTGATTGTTTTAACAGAGACTAAGAAAAAAGGATCAGGAATAGAAAAAACTGGAGAATTTATTCATTTATACTCAGGAGTTCCAAAGGAGGAAAGAGCAAAACGAGGGGTATCAGTTTTAATGAAAAAGAAATTTGAGAGAAATCTTAAGAACTTTGATGCTGTGGATGAAAGAATTTTAAAGATCAATATGGATATTTTTGGAAGAAGAATTACTATTTTGGGAATTTATGCTCCGAATAATGATGAAATTATTGAAGTTAAGAATATATTTTATCAAAAACTGCAGGAAATTATTGATGAAATTGGAGGAACAAGAGAAATTATAATGATGGGTGATTTCAATGGAAGAACTGGATGCAGGAAGAGAGATAACATTGTTGGAGAGTTTGGAGAGGATGTAGTCAACGATAATGGAGAAAGACTTATTGAATTTTGCAGAACTAACGATCTCAAGATTACAAATGGTTTTTATAAACACAAAGATATTCATAAATACACATGGTATCAGCATACTAGACAACTTAAAACAATTATTGACTATATAATTATTAAACAAAGGGCTCAATTAAAATTATTAGACATCAGAGTACAGAGAGGAGCAGAATGTGGCTCAGATCATTTTTTGGTGCGAGCCAGACTTGCATTTCCTTATTCGGCTAATATAATTAGAGAGAAAAGAAATCCCACAGAGATGGACGATATTGATATCCCAGAATATATGTTGGAAGGATTAACAGAAGAGAGTACAAAAGGACTTTTTCAAGTAAGATTAGATGAAAAATTAGAAGAAAGGAATTATACTAATACAACCGAACTATATCAACATATTAAATCATCTTTACACCAGGCTGCAAAGGAAGCACTAGGACAAAAAAAGAAAAGGCAAAAATTCCCAAAAAAACTTTTGGTGGGATAAGGACATTGAAAAGATTGTACAACAGAAAAAAGAAGCCTATTTGAGGTGGATGAGTTCAAAAAAGGAAGAGGATAGACAAATTTATAGAACTTTTAGAAATGCAACTAAGAAATTAGTAATAGAGAAAAAAAGAACATCCTGGGATAAAAAATGCAGAGAAATTGAGACATATATAGGAGGAAGACGATGTACAGAGACATGGCAATTTTTAAGGAATATTAGAAAAGAAGGTAATAATTCATGGCAAGGAATATCGGTTGAGAAATGGGAAGAATATTATAAGACTTTGCTTACAGAAACTAGAAATGAATTTCAAGTAAAAAATACACATATTGATACCATACAACAACCTATACTATTGGAACTTGAGAGAGTTAAAACAGCAATTAAAAAATTAAAGAATCAAAGAGCAAGTGGTCCCGGTGGAATATCAGCAGAACTAATCAAAAATGGAACAGATAAATTGCTAAGATTAATTACACAATTATTCGAAAGATGTTTAAACAGAGAAGAAACACCAGAAGAGTGGAGAATTGGATATTTAACATCAATTTATAAGAAAGGAGACAAACAAAAATGTGAAAATTACCGTGGCATTACTGTAACAGCAACGTTTAGTAGACTGTATGGACGAATTTTAAAAGATTTTCTTGAAGAAGAAATAAGAATGAAAGAAAGTGAAGAACAAAGTGGATTTAGAGCAGGAAGATCATGTATGGATAATATATTTTGTCTTAAACAAATTATTGAAAAGGAAATGGCGGTGGGAAATCAAATTCATCTTCTGTTTATTGATCTAACGAAGGCATATGATAATGTTCCAATCGCAAAATTATGGAATGTATTAAAGGAAATAAACATAAATTTAAATATTATTAGAGCAATTCAAGAACTTTACAGACAATCAAAAACAAAGATTAAAGTAGGTCAAAGATTATCAAAAGGCTTTATAACAGATAAAGGACTCAGACAGGGATGTTGTATCTCCCCAACACTTTTTAAAATTTATGTTGAAGCAGCATTAAAAGTTTGGAAAGAAAACTGCAGAGGATTGGGACTTAATGTGAAAGGAACGTCAATGTTTACTCTGCAGTTCGCAGATGACCAAGTCATAATTGCAAAGAGTAAAAATGATTTAGAGAGAATGACGATAACAATTAAGGAAGAATATGAGAAATGGGGACTATACATGAACGTCAGCAAGACCAAATATCTATGTATAGGAGGAAATGAGACGGACCTAAATCTAAATAATAACATGAAAATAGAAAGCTGTGAGCATTATAGGTATCTCGGAGTAGACATTAATAGAGAAGGCAGAGACTCACAAGAAATTAAAAACAGAATTTGTCAAGGAAGGAAAGCTATAAAACTATTAAATTCTATTTGGTGGAGTGAAGAGATCTCTAGGAAAAGAAAGTATAATATATACAATTCTATTGTAAAGAGCATCTTGTTATATGGGGCAGAGGGGTGGAGAATTACGGAGACAGAAAAAAAGAAATTAGCGGCAGTGGAAATGAATGCCCTAAGAAGATCATGCAGGGTATCAAGAATAGAAAGAACAAGAAATGAAAGAATCAAAGAAATGATGAAAATAAAAGGAAACATTTTGGACGATCTTCAAAGAAAACAATTAATTTGGTTTGGTCATGTTAAAAGAATGAATGACGAAAGACTGCCCAAAATCGCTTTTGATTACAAAACTAATCAAAAAAGGAAACGAGGAAGACCACGAAAGGCTTGGATGGACGATATTAAAAAAGCAATGAGGATTAGAAGTCTGGAAGAGGAACGGACCCTTGACCGGAAGACCTGGAATGGACTTCTTGCAGATTCTTTCGGAAGGCGGCACCTGACGCCATGAACCGAGTTTATATATATATATATTATGCTTCGAATGTGTAGTAATTGAATTACTTGTTGCTGTCATCTACTCAGCAGAGCTTAAAAAAAATTATTTTAATATATTTTAATAATTGTAATTTTGTGTAGTGCAATCAAAGACAGCAGAAATATTGTTCTTCTACAATTCTTTTTGTGTTTCAAAAAACAATAAAAATAATATATTTATTAAAGTATAACTACATTATCACGGATTTCTTTATTAAAAAATACTTGGTATTATTATGATCGGTTAAAAAATATAAATTGTTAGCTTCATCAGCTCCGTCACATTATTGACAACTCCGTCACATGGACTTGTGACGGAGTTGATGAACACATGCTAATTTATATTCTGGTGTTAGGCTTAAACTCCGATTACGACTGTATTCAGTTTACAACAATTCAATAACATTTCCCAACAAACTATTTAAAATTTGTACTTCTACTGTTAAAAATTACAATGTATAAATGCGTGACGGAGTTGACATATCATTAAAAACAAATATTAGTGTAGAAACTTACGACTGTTGTAGACACTCCTTCTTTTACCTCTCTATCCTCGCCCAAGGCGATTGCGTAGCGTAGCGAACGTGCTGTCATCTAGGGCGAATTTAGTGACTTTTTCGATGATAAAGGCTCTTCAGTGATTAAAATCGTTATGTGTGACGGAGGTGACATACAAAACAAGTTACTCACTTTCTTTAATTTATTAAAAATACACTACTGGTATTTATTGATAACAAGTGTAACAAGAATAAAATATGAACCCAATACAGTTACCAATATTTTTTACGAAAATTCAAGCCCACTTTTAAGACTGTTTCAAAATATGAAAAGTAGTCAATTCAGCCGAGTTACAACGCAGTTACTGCTGTATTAGGCAGAAAAATATTTTTTTCACAATTATTTTTTAATAATAAAAAATTCTCAGTAGTTTAAAAATCATATTTCAGTCCTAATTTAAATTATGGTAAAAAAAATTCTTTAAAAAAAATATTTAACACTTATTTTACACCAAGTTACATAAATTCCACCATTTCCAAATAACGACCCATATATATATATATCCTTTCCCTTTAGTTGCCAATCGAATTTGGAATTCTTTTCCCACGGATACCCTGGTGCACCAAGTACCTTAAGTAAACTGATTAAATAGTCATCAAAACACCTTACATTATGATTATAACTTCTCACACAAATGTAAATTATGTATTTTCAATTAACACAATCTTCCTTTCCATTAAACATCTGAACAATTATATTAACTCCAATAATACAAAACGTTTAAACTGTTATTTTCGTTTTCAAGTTCTAAACGATACAATAACAATGGCGTTACAATAAGCTGGATTACACATATTTTCTCTATGGCTGTAAATTGCCTTTCCTTTCACCCAAAATAATAAATACGATTGAATTAACATTAATCGTAAGTTACAAGTTTATCTTTCCCCGGATAAATGTCTAACGTTTAAGTTCGTTGACCTTTCACCATTAATGTTTGTGGATTTGCACAAAGAACACGCCTACACGTTCGGCTCTTACCTTACACGTAATTCACCGGTGTGTGTTAACCACGAGTCCGAATTGATTTCGCACGACGTGTGCGATTCTCTGATGCCGTCGTTTACTAGAACTGTTCTTTTCTAATCCTCCCGTAGCGTATGTTGGTGGGCGTTAATCTTTAATCTGGATATTCGTTTTCCCAACAAAACACATATATTATACTCACATAATCTCGCAGATGGAGCCGGCCGGATACGTTGATCCCATGTATAATTTTCCATCGTCGACGAACATGGCCTCCCTATTTCGGTGGGCTCTGGGTGGAACTGCACTCGTCCTAGTACTCCCGATTCGTATATAAGACACATACACTGGAAAATCTACGCTCACAACTCACACCTTTGTGCGGAGCTAATGGACGGAGTTTTCGTCTCCCCACTCTTATTAATCACTAGTATACTTCTTGAAACTTTGTTTAATCACAGTTAGTCGTTTTAGTTCCCCGAACGGCTTCCGACGACTTCAAATGGCGACTCTGAGATGAACTTCGGGTCTCTGGTCGAACACTAAGTATTTAATCCCGAACGATCCACATTGGCGTCACTTCAACAACAAAACACTTATCCACTGGTTACACGGGATAGATCTTGGGTTTTACAGATTATGCCTTTTCACCAAAATGTTAATCAAATCGTATACACTATCTATGCTTCTGATTAGGCAAACGGTTCGTACGGCTGTACGCTACGGCTCTCGAGCTCCTCATCCGCAGGGTTTTTACAGCCTGCTCGCTCGGCTGTCGTCAACTTACTCTGTCTAAGTCTCAACGGCCCCTTGGTCGTCTCTTTCCCGCCAAATTTAGGAAAACAGACCGTTGCCCAATAACTGCTGCTCAAACTGGCCCATGTGCCCTCAGACATTTCGCTCTTGAAAGAGCTGTTTGCCTACCCGGGAGTAACAATGTAAGCGCAACTCGTGGAAAATATCTGTTTTCCGATAAATTGAATTATAGCGACTTTTTGCTCTTTTGCGTTGAAAACCGCTGCCACACATTTTCCTCTATTAAACCATAACATAACATTAAAGAGGGTAAATAAGACATTTAAAATATATAAATATAAAATCTTTACTTAAAAAATAAATTGACCCATTTTGCAAAAATGATTCAAAATACACAAATAATCGTAGTTTTGTAAACATTAGTTACAAACACCTTAAAACAGGTCACGGGCTCCTACAGCACCGTGACAATGTTCAGGTCTTTTATAATTCCATAATATTTTCTTTTTCTGACGAAGAATGTGAGATTGAATTACTGCTGTACTATTATAATAATTTCAGCAATTTAGTTTTTTTTTTAAGAATTAGCGATTCAAGTGTAGCAACACTCCACCTAGTGGCCACATTGCGAAGCTAAATCTTTGGGACATGACGGCATTTGTACTACCTGTGTATGTTGCAAGTTCTCCTTTTTCCAGAAATTTTTATAATGAAAATGACTGAAAATTCATAGAAAGATAGATTCCCCCTTTTTTTTTAACACCATAGATTTGTGTTTTACCCCTAAATAAAAATTTATAACTAAAAAATAATCATTTTGAAATTATTTTGTCAATATCTGCGATAACGGAAACCCAAAAGTTCACATAAATGATCAATATGTCTAACAAATTAACTCCTTTGTTTTAAAAAAACAAAACAAAACAAATATTTCTCCACATCAGTCCTCAAGGTTCTCACTCGAATATTTGCTACTACCACCAAGACCTGCATCGGCGCGGCGGTGGCTCCAGGCGGGCCAGTGCCCGACCCTTTTCCGCTCACCACCGCGACCCTCCTATTCGCCGCGGGGTTCTAGGGTCGTTCGGGACGGGCTCCGCTCCAGTGGCCGGGTGCAGGGTCGACGTTTGAGCGCCATGATGATTTATATACAAAAATTATGAAAATTTCTCCAATAAATTTAACAGAGACTTAAAACAAATTAAAAGAGGTTTAACGTGCCCTGAATAATTCAAAATAGACATCAATCGCAAGAAGGCACCAAAGCTAAAGTTAGGATTCGCACTTTGAGTTGTCATCGGGA